>JAQBSW010007030.1:0-43964 GCA_029291075.1 Eudiplozoon nipponicum
AATAGACTAACCACGTTACATTAGTTAGTATATAACTGAAAATTGTGTGTAGTGGAATGTGCGGCAGGGTGGTGCAGAGGTTAAAGCACCAGATTCCGAAGCAGACGTGCCCAGGTTCGAACCCTGTCCGCGGCAAATTCTGGCAAGTACATGATGAGCTCCCAATGAGGACGAAACCCGTATACTGGATGAATTGCCTTTTCTACACTATAAAATTCTTATTTTATGCTGACATATGTAAGTAATTTACGGGTCAGGTGTTTATATCAAGATCGCAACCTTGATTATAATAATAGTATGAATGTTATTGAAGGTTTCGGAAGAAAGGGAAGAATCAGCACCCAGCCACCATGAAGACGGACTCGATGGCTCCTTGGAAATAGGGTTCAATCGGATCTTTGCGAAGCTATGCTTGGAATCACCAAATAAATTCTCAATTTATATTATTAATTTTTAATCTAACAATATTTTAACTATATATGATGCTTTCTGCACCGAAATCCTTCGACGCAAGTTATCAATTTTAAATCCGTGTTTATATTATTTAATGGTTAGTCTTTGGTGGCGTTGCATAGAATCCAGTGTAGCCCTCTCGAAGTTTGTTCGCCGTCTATTATTTTTCCTATGCTGTCAATTTACAATACGCTTATACTAAGAGATGGATTTGCATTGTTTTTTCTTTTGATCGCTTAGCAATCGATTTTGTGTTGATGGCTTGCTAGCTAATTCCGTTAATGCAATGCGCTGTTCTTCAGGGAGGCTGTTTTACTCTCTCGCTACATCTGAATTAGAATTCTGATGGAAATTCGAAAACTTTACTTTGATGCAAAGACAAATCATGACTATAATACGACGGAATTTCCAACAACATTGTTCTAGCTTTAATGGTGAATTCTAAAATCTGACCTTCGACTCCTACTTCTTGTATTCGTATAGTTGCAGAAAATTAATTAATATGCGATTATGTAGTTTGCATTGTCTACCTAACAACAAATTAGTTCTAATTATACCAGAAGGATGAACCAAAGTTAGCATGTACGAATGCTTTTCAATGCTTACAGACGTCTCATCAGTAGGAGTCGGTATTACGCCAATTGCGCGGTACAATCTCTTTTACGAATTCGTATTAAAGAAGTTGTAGTGTCAACTTCAAATGATGTTTTCTCAATGCGAATTCAAAGCCAACTCACCATACATAATGTATACTGAATTTTTAAATGTTATCAAGGTATGAATATTGAGAGAGGCTGAATTATTATGTAGTAAGTGTTGCGTACCTTGTAACAAACTGGTTCATCACAAAAATTCCAGTACTAAAGTTATACACGCATATCTCTTTTTAGAAAAAACTATGAGGCTGCAATCAATTTTTTCGCAGGCTGTAATTTTTTTCTGAGCTACAAGAAAAATTGGAGAACGATACTACCACATCAGTTTCAAAGCGTTATTTCTATCATAATCAAAATAAGCTCACAAATGTAATTATGGGATATTGTTTTGTCCGGTGTAGAAGCCTTAGTTGTCTAGCCGTGTTCCCAGTCCCCTTGAAGCAGCGAGGTTGATCTCCACTTTTGTACGTATTTATGTATGTATTGGGCATCAATATACCTAATCTACACAATAAAGGCCAATTGTTTTGGATGCATGGTTTGAAATATATAAATTTGTAGTTCTCATAATAGAAAATGAAATTGCCGTAACATTATGTGCACAATTATCGGAAGTCCCTTGATGTTACTTGCTTCTAAAACATTTCATAGAATAATGGAGTCTGTCTATGTTATAATTAGAATATTATTCAGCCAGAAAATAAATATTTCTTTCGTCATATTTAGCATTTTTAAGAATGTTGAGATAAAAAAATTTTCTACAGTTGTAGAGAGAAATTTTAGCACCTCGGTGTTGAACAAAAAATTATTGTCAATGCAGATTATAGTTAAATACTGTTTGTTGCGAAGATTATAGGCAATGGTTTTTGCGTAGATATTATTTAAATCGGGGTTTTGGTCTTGAAACGAACTCAACAGTGTGGCAGGATGTCATATGCACAAAGCTGGAAAGCGTGCTTGTGGGACCCTACGTCGGAGTAAATCATGGTTCGCCATTAGTTCCGAATTTGTCACTGATCATGTAGTATGAAGGATGGCGATCAGAGGTGGTCCTGACGCTGCAATAAAGGAGCTATAATTGCGCAGTTTAGAAAATGATGTGCTTCTATCTTCCTTGGTCGGCGTCCAAGCGAAAAGGTAAACTGGCTAAAATACATAGCAGGTTTTGACAGGCAGGGCCGCATCTCCTTTTGTTAGTCCCACAGACTAATTCGAAATCCACAAGGTCACAGAATCATTCTTTCATTATTTATGATTCTTATAGATATTAATTTATGGCTACACTTGCTTTTTAAAGCACAATTCACTGACTTATTTTCCCAGTCCTTCATTGAAATAATTCAATCTGCGTTGTGATATTTCGACTGTATTTGTAATCATGTGCTCTGCATGAATAACACGAGCAATCCATGGGATGAAAAAGACAAATCATCCATAAAAAGTAGCGTCTGTCGACCAGCTACTTGTTTATCTCATAGTAAAAACAAACCAATTACGATGCACCAGTCGGTTTCTCGAGTAGTTGTCATTATTTGCCGTACTTGCGTGCTCGAGTTACGTAAAAAAAGTATTACTTACTGTTATACGAATAGGGTGTCTCAGATTTCTCCGCAGATCCTCTAGTTTTCCTAATAAGGTACCGGGCTATATAGACATGGCCTTAAGTTTTCATGTAACCCTCTATGCTGGAGACTCAGATCTTAGTTAATAGGAATATGGATATGCCTCTTTTTACATGGTATACAATAATAAATCATGCTTCAAAGCTATGGTGATTTATGACTGAAAGTGGGAAATAGCCTAATAAACTGCCAGTGAACATTGAGTACCTCTAAAGTTTTCAGCAGCATTATTGATTATTTAGATATAATATTTGCAATTATTAAATAATTCACTTTCGACTTAGTAAAAAAAAGAGAAATACAACCTACTTTTCTTTCAATTTAGATGCCACTTTATGGTAGCCGATTGGAACATGCGCAAAACCCAGTTCCACAAGTGCGCTCTTTCTCACGTCATTTGCTCTGTGGTATGCCTTGTTGATATTAAGATCGGTCATATGTTTAAAATTTAAAATTTAGTACCATTTATGACTGAAAAATACAGATTTTAATTCTAATGGAAACATAAAATAGAAAATAAAACACCCATTAGTAATTTGAAAGCATTCTTGTCTGGCCTTGCGGAGATCAAGTTTGGTTTTCTAACACTGGGACTCATCAGGTTATTAAGTTACGCTTGTGCATTGCGGGCCTTTGCCCTAATCCACGCATTAATCTTATTTGGTACGAATGCGCAGTTTTCCAGGGAGTAAAAGATGGGCTATGATTGAAATTTGTAAACATACCAGTTTAAGATCTAATTTGCACAGATGACTGCAATCCCGAAGAGGGTTGCCAAGAGTGTGACATCGTGCGCAAGAAAATAAATTATCTTTATGCATAGTGGTTTCTTAGCTGTATTCTCTGGTACTTGTGTGTTCGAATACAGATAATCGTTTTATCCAGATATATGGCCTTTTTCTCATGGAATCGATGATCGAACACCTTAAGCACTGTTTGCAATGTAAGGATGTAAATGGACACTTTTTAAAGGGACGTCCACCCAATTTCAACTGCTTTCAATTGTGGTATTTTGATCCTCCACGATTTGTATTCGTGTTCCAACGTCATTTTCAGACAAGCAGCTGATGAAGGGCTTCAAAAGGATGGGTCAAGTGAGAACCAATCAATCAAGGCCAAAAATCGGTGCATTGGGTATCTGTTCGCCGGATTTGTTGCTGACGGATTTGAATAGCGTGCATAATACTATTTTCATTAATTGTTACATATCGTATAAAGCTATTAATAAACGAAAACCCATTGTGAAAAATTTTACAGCCGATAAGAAGCCGGTGTATACACACCTATAATGTAAGTGTGTAGAGGCATTGAAGCGCATAAACTGGAGATTGCGTTCAGCATTGGCGTTCACCTATTTTTCGACTGACGTCGTTTTGGTTACACCCACCACCAAGCATGCTTTACCTAGTGTGAATGACAAAATTGAAATTCAATCTGCTTCCAACGTCATCTAAAAATAAAATTAAAGTTTTGTGCAATCCTATCTAGACACATGTAGTAGATGATTGAATTCAGGCTTATCGTTGCACCTGTTGTGTGAAAAATAAAAATGGTGTTTCGCGTAAACGTATAACAAAGCATGTCTTGTTCTGCGAAGCATGCAACATAAGAACACAACGCTTTTCTTTCGTAATTGAAGATAGGTTTGCGAATGTGTTCCTCTATTTAAAGACTTTTCTACAAATATATGTCTAGAGCCAAGCAAACGAAAATATTTTGTTCGTGCACTGTTGTTACAATAGAACTTTCCAAGCCTCGTTCGAAACGGCATTTCATGTTGTTTATCTTTGCATCGTCTATGTCAACATTATGGACTGATGTTTATTCCTTTATGGAATATGTTTTATTTATAATAAAATCAGTCATGAGTTTCCTTTAATTGAGCGAAAGCGCTTCTGTACAATACATAATGTGCTTTTTTAAATTCACACATGTGAATAAATGTTTTATATCAGTTAGATAGTTTGTTGCGGAGAACTAATATATACGCACTTTTGTATTATGTGTTGCGCACCTAGTAACATATTAGTTAAAATATGACCAGGAGAAAAACCCAAAGACAGCATGAACGGAGAGTATAGTCTCGTGCTTGCTGGCGACTCATCAGTAGGAGCTGGTATTTTACCCCCTTTACCAACTATATATTTGGGTAGGAATGTGGGAAAATAGTACGGTACAATCACCTATATTAATGGGTAAACATGTAGTAGTGAAGCTAACTTCATATAAAGCCTTTGACAATGCGACTTCAAAGCCAACTCACAATATCTAATATAAACCAAGTCTGTAAAGGGTACCAATACTATGTATCAGTACTCGATACCAATACTATGGTACTACCAAAATGAATCAATGTGTGCTAAAGTTCATGAAAATTAATAATTACAACTATTTTTGAACATCTGTTACTTCAGCCAATCCATACACTCTGGACTTGAATGATATCAGTCATTAGATTTCGCGATAAGCATGACATACGAATGTGTAAACCTGCAGTTGTGAAGCTAACCTCATATAAAGTCTTTAGTTGAATGATATCATGATTACCGCGAAATGAGATAACTGATATCGAGTAAGTCTAGAATGTAGGGATTTGCTGGAGTAACAGGTGTTCATACATAGTTGTAATTCTCAATTTTGGTAAACTTTAGCATACATTAAAATCCATTGTGTTGATACCATGTTCCGACGCGGTATCCATAGTGTTAGTACCATTTACCTTTTGAGTTCCATAATGTTGGTATCGATTAATGACACAATAGCCATAATGTTTGTACCCTTTACAGACTTCATGTGACGTTTGCTTAACTACTGCAGGTTTGCACATTCTTATAGGAGATTGTACCTTTCTATTTGTCCACATTCCTCATCCAGATAGATAGTGGGTAAAGGGCATATACTGGCTCCTACTGACGATTCGCTAGTAAGCACGAAACAAATTTGTACGGTAATATACTTTCCGTTCATACTGGCTTTGGTTTATCTTTCTCGCCCTATTAGAAATGTTTTATATATTTGAAAACGAGGTAGTAAATGTTGCTTAATGCTGCATATGCAGGTGATAGTCGTATATACGGCAATCTGTTCCTCTCAATATATCAATAATAGTGTACTTAATCAATGGGTAATCAGGCAAATGGAAAACACGAAGTTTCAGAATTCCATCCCGTTTAACAAGCAATGTTTTACACTTCAGTTTGTATGCAATCTTGAACGATATGTACTTGGTTAATGTTCTTCTCTTGTTGATTTTGCATAGTAATCTTTGCTTAAATGTTGAATATTCTAGACGATTTCTCGGTAATATATTTTACGTTTCGGTAGCACAAATTTATATCTAATTAGTCGCACGAAAGCTACATTCAATTCCCTGTGTAGAATTTTTGATGATATGTATATCTTTTATTAGCGTTTTTAAATGATTATATTTAATAATAATGAAAGAAATATGCTTTTTTCAAAATATAAATTTATTGCGTTCCAATATTTTATTAGGAACGTCACGTATCGATTTTGACTGCTGTTCAGAGTCCATCCGTGCTTACGCTATACACATACTTCTGGAGATAAAATATAGTAGAATTTTGTTTCCATAAGTGTCCATCAGCAACCATGCAATCCTAATGAAGCTTCGGACGCTTGATAATCCATTTTTACATTCAAACTAACCGTTGGTGTAACTCATTCTTGATCTAATGACAAAATGAACCTCAATTGCCTAAATTATTAATCATGTAGCATACCATTCCACATCTATGTCAGAGAAATATTTGCTGTGTTCTTTACACGAAGAATAGACGAACAAGTGGTCTTTTACAAGCCAAATATAACACCCACATTCTTCATGATTAAGCATAATTTTTTTAGGTATATGCTTTACCGTCTATAATAATAATAACTAGGACTGCCAAGGAGTCACTGTCGAGTGACACGTCTTTTCATAGACATCGATTTTAAACAGTGGGCCATTTAAACGGCTCCTAAGTAATTAAAGACAAGTTTTTATGTACATTCTTTATCTGTAAACGCTTAATGATAAATTAAGTCTTAACTATACGTTTTATGGTGCTTATATTGCATCTGAGTATAACTATTATTAACCGGGATTCTCTTCGTAATCTTAGGTTGGCAGAGTTAAATGCGAGATTTTATCTTCCTTGTGAAGTGATACAGTAGAATCTGTAAGAACCCTTTGGTACCCATTTCGCCTTGCCTCAAGTTCACTCTCCATAAATTTATTTTGTAGAGATCTAAGCGGCCTCGTTTCTGTGTGTTGCATAGGTAGATATCCGCATCTAGGCTAGATCCAACCCTTCATAAACCCTTTTCATTGTACTGATTTAAAAAATTAATATTTTGTCATTGTTATTATTTTTATCATCATTATTATTCATAGTATCCTTTCCATGAACATAAAAGAAATTTTATCAGTTGGAAAAACCATTTCCTTCTCATATTCTTCTCAAGTGAAAATCTTTTTACACACACATATATATATCTGTGTGTATGTGTTTGTGTTTTTGGTGTGCTCTGTTTGTATATATATATATATATAAATATATATATATATAATTTATAAATCGATGTTCATCTGTGTTACTTGAGAATAATATGAGAAAGAACAGTTCTTGTTTGATAAATTTTCTTTCTTGTTTAAAATAGAGCATGCAATTTCATTATGGCCTCGCGTCCAAAATGAATTATTATTATTATTATTATTATTACATACATATTATTATTATTATTATTATTACATTACCATTATTTTTACCATTATTATTAGGTAGTAACATTACAAATTCAGTATTTTTTATCATGGTTATGCAGCATCGTCGCATAATTTAGTACATTTGGTTGTATTGCTCTCTGTGAAAACGATGACCTGCTGATTTAGCGTGTCCCCAATCAGCTACTTAATTTGCGTCTGAACAATCGAAATAAGAATCCGTGCATAAACGGTGATAATATTGCAGCATGCTTGATCACAATAAGTTTAGCCATCGTTTTTAACATGCCAAGTTCTAGGACACCTTATCTGTTCTAACAACGGAAGTGCAATAAAAAGCTATCCAATTTTTCGGCTACCTCTTTGCTTCTTAATGCCCGCAAAGAAACTAGCTACTATGCAAGTGCACGTGGAAAATCGGTTAGCCTTAGTCTAATAAAACCTTAAGTAAATCAATTTTTGGCGATTCACTTGCTTATTTAAGGCTATTATTATACCCTGTCTTCTTATTCTCTTCCGTGAAAGCGTTCTCGTTTTTTGAGTGCATTGTAATTTGAAGCCACATTTTCCGCTTTCAGCTAAATGAGTTTCTGCCAAAACCAAAGCTATCTTGATTTTAGATCATTTGACTTATTATTTCTAGAATCAGGATGCGGGTCACTACCGAAGACGTAGAAGACTGATAAAGAAATATTATGACAAATTCATCACATTAACTAGTTTCAGCATTTGTGATAATATCAAAATGAATCAATATTTTATACAAATAAATCTAAACAACAGCGACCGTAGCGATACATCGTAACTATTTGAAAATATCATTTATTGCACGAACGGAGTTAGGAGATTTATCAAATTTGTGAAATTAAAACAAATCCCGACTTATATTTTAGCCAGTTTAACATCACATTAATGATTAAAGTCAAAGTAGGCCGAAACGTCTCATTTTTTGTTACTGATGTAATTTTATTATCTCAATGCCTTTATTTAATAAGTTTAAAACTATGCTCAACAGGTGAATCAATAAATTTTATTAAACGGATCAATAACCAAAACTTGCTTTTGCTTCCTGTTCCGTTCTTAATTCCAAATCAATTAGGAGACTATCAAGTGTTTGCTTATCTTTTCTCAAAAGTTCTAGCGTTTCTTCATTGATATCTATAAAGTTTTGCCGAAAATCTCCACTTACAGTAGAATTGTACACTTTCCTAATAAAATACCTAAGCTTTTCTCACCGTCTCGATAGAATTCTTTTGCATCCGCAATTTTTGCTCCAAGTGTGATAAATGTGTTAGTCAGCACAGTGTTTATCTCGTCTTGCACCTCATATTTGGATTTCCATTCATTGTCTATGCGTAATTGTTATAAGCAAAAGGCAACTGTGTACGTTCGCTATCCACAAATTTGAATTGTCTCTCCAAATATCGCGCCGCTTCGTCAAGTTTACCATTTGTCAATTTCAGCAACTTTCTACAAAAAATTCGATTTAGCAAACTTACTGCCATTTCTTCTCCTCTTTCAATAGCGTTTGCACGTTGTCTAAAGCCATTTCTTATCTTGAATGTCTGAAAGTATTAAAAGTGGCGACAAATGTAACAATTATACAGGTCAAACTATTTGAATGTGATACTTATGGCCCGATACTCTCAGTCATACTCTATTGTAAGTTAAAAATCACATAGAAAGCGGCTAAGGTTGACAAGTTAAATTTGATGGAGAAATAAACAATTTTAAATTCTCCGTTTCTGCAAGTGAAGATAACGTGGACGATCAAATAAATCCACCTCAAAACATCAGAGAGCAACTGAAATGGACAATAAATCAAATTGCTATTTCTGTATTAAATACTTCTTCACTTGAACTACGCAGAATTTAGGGTTAGTGCTTTACAGACACAGTCGTCTATTTGCCTCTGCACTATACAATAAACTAGCCAGTTTGGCTACAGATACTGCTAATGAAGACATATTTGCAGAAACTAGTGAAAACATGCTATTTCAACGCTGGTAAAAAGAATTTGAAAATATAAATATGAATATTAGTACCTTTAAAATACTACTTGAACGTAATTTTTGAGTGTCTAACAAAACAAGTTTCCCACTTGAAATTTGTCATTAATACTGCTAGGGTGTTCGATGTTTCATAAAAATAACCGAATCTAGTCTTTTCTTCCTTTTCATGTTTTATACTTATGCTAGGCTACTTTAAATGAAATGAAACGCATCTGTTTTTATCACTTCAGCCAATTGAACATTTCCAATTACAACATCGTTGATTTATCATTTATGTGATGAGAAAACAAAGCAAAGAACAACATTTGAATTCAAAACCCATAAATTGACTTTATACAATAAACTTTAATTTACATATTTAGTTCATTTCACCATGCCACTCTGGAAAGTTTAAAGTATATTTTCTTTTCATTATATTCAGTTCACATCGTATGAAGTATTGTGGAAGAAAATTAAGGATTTACAAATGCTATATACTGTACAGACGACACAGTGACTTTCAAACCATTGAAAATTTCGCACATATTTCATCTACACATGGTTTAATTCAGTTTCGGTTTGAAGTCGTTACTTTGAATTCGGAATTGATGGCTTACGTCGAAAGATTTGTCTCATGGATAAATCATAAGGTCTTTGAACTGGAGGAACCACTATCGATCCTTTCTTCTTATCATCAATTGCTCCTTCATCATTCACTTGGTGATATTCTCTTCTCAAACCATATTTACTTGAATTTTTAGCTTGTTTGCGAATGTTCATTCAATACCTAGCGCAATTAATAATATGCTGAAGCATTTTAGAAGCTCGGTTTATATACACCAAGTGTTTTAGCTATCTTTCCACCTCAAATAACAGGTTACGTTTGGTAATTCAGGTAGCCACATTCTTCAATCGAGATTTATGAGAGGTACCGACGCTAAATCGAGGCAAGCGCAAGGCTTAAATACGCTGGTGTTAGTCTCTAATCTGAAAAAATATGATTGACTCATTCTATTGAAACTTTTCTCATAAAATAGATATCGTTTTAAAAAAAACGGCATGAATGTGTGTTCACAGAACATAACAGGCTATGCAACAAGTTGGATAAATAGAACACTGTCTAATTTGTTTTTATCCGGAAATTCGAAACACCGACTCACGTTATTGTGTATTCTGTTTCTATTTCTGATTATTGTATGAAATTGGAATGCACCTCCTCTTAGTATCGATGTAACTCGTTTGCTTACGTTTTGCGGACCAATATCCATCTGGCACTTTTCCCAATAACGCTACCGCTTCATTTCAGTCAGTTTTTGTGCAGATTTAATATGGAGTACAACTATGCTGCATTGTTATGCCTAGTATAACACCGATAGTAATGCCGATGATTCAGTTGTCATTCTAATCCTCTATTGCCTTTTCTATATCATAATGCCAGTTCAAAAACTGTTGCCAGCGTAGAGAGAAACGAGGCGTCATATATTTGTTGATACCTTCATTAATGTCCGGAAGGCTAAATAGAAATCCTAGCACCACCTTCTACGAATCATATTACTAGCATTTTCTTAATATTCTCCCACCTAGCTACCATTATCTTTGAGATGTAACTATCGGTGCATCAATAACTTTGGCCATGTCCTGTACCTGATGATTTTCAGATCTACATTTGCCTCAGCTATCTCACAAGAAATGATTCGAACAATCAGAATGACTGGCAAGCACTGACTCTTTGACAATGATAAAACCTTCAGCATTTGTAGCCCTTGATTAGATGCAAAATGCCTTTATAAATATTCCGCATGTTTTATCTTATCTGGCCTCATTTATTTCTGTTACTCACCTGTAAACTATCCTGACTAACGGCAGATAATTTTTAGTAAGTGTTTGATTCAATATTTTTCTCGTCGATTGAATCAGCCTTAGTCAATAATGGCATTTCGGTCAGCCTCTTTTAATTGGTTAGCTTCCACCTAGGTTACCAACCAACAATTTTAATAAGCAGACGTGTCCAGGTTCGAGCCCTGTCTGCGACAAAATTCTGAACATTATTTGAAGAATTCTGAATATGCACGTAACCGATCTACAGAAAGTTTTGCCTTTGCTATCTGATGCAATATTGACTTTATATTTACATATATATATATATATATATATATATATATACTATATGTGATGGGATTGGTATTACCGTCTGCACAACAATGAACGTTTAATTATATATGTTGTTTGGGTATGTAACTGTCATCTTCTTCAGACTAACTTTATTTAAAGCGCTAGTACTGCCAGTGAGATCTGTTAATTACTCACGCCGATATCCTCAACCTTTTTTTGAAAAAAAATTTCCCTTTCTTTAAATTACTTTATCGGCATGGTTAGTCTAAAGTTGAACGTCTCTTTTTCTATTCAAAACAGTTATTGTCTTGGTCGTCAAATCAAGGTCATCACATTTTGATGAAGTATCGGAATTTAATTAATGTTACGATAACTTTGAAACACATGTAGATGTTTACGAAACGGAAGTACTATTAATTGTGTTTGAATTATCATTCATTGTCATATAAAATCCGACTCACGTAAGAGGCATTATAATACAAGTGAGCAATTACTGAAAAACAGTTTTCGATCTTGATATAAACACCTGACCCATTATGTACATACATTTTTCAGTATAAAATTAGTATAGCATAGTGTGGAAAAGGCAATTCATCATGTAGACCGGTTTTGCCCGTATTAGCGATTCTTCACGTACTGTCTAGAATTTGCTGCAAACAGGGCTCAAATCTGGGCACATATCCTTTCGAATCTGTTGCTATAACCACTACATCACCCTGTTTCACACTGCATAAACATTTTTCAGTTATATACTACCTGATAATTTTTGGTTAGCCTTTCCTTTAGGTGAATCATCTATGGCATCTATTGAGACGTAAAATTTAAACTTACCACATGACAAAATGAGTAATAGATTAACTTAACTATGAAAAAACACTGTTCAATATTTGGAAATGAACTGTTTAGGCTTTAAGTGTGAATTTCTTTCTTGCCATATCTAATATAAATCACTTTTAATTTCACTAGTATAAGCATTAGAGGATACCGAGTATAAATGAACTTGAATCTAATTAACTTCATGATAGTTGTAGAAAATAGGTAGATGTTTCGAAACTCTTAGAAATGTGGTCTGAATAAATTTATACTGAACTACTCCCAATGGCATGACCTCGGTTGGGCTCTGCAAAATTTCAAATGAATAATATAGAAGTGGCTTTTCTCAGAAAAGTTAACGCTCTAACGTCTACAAGACTGACCGTGAAGTTACAGGGTCTTAATTAGTTTATCCAAGTAATTAAGCCAAATAGTACGGTCGCAAGATGAACTCTGAGAATTAGCATTTCAGTTTCAACGTTGTTGGTGAGTTCAAGGACAATAGAAATCTTTCGCACAATAAATTATGGACGAAACGGAAGATTTAATGCATATCAACTTCAAGGGTTATGCAAGACTTTAATACAAATACTGCATGATCAATTAAGCAATTCATATAGAAAGAGAAGGAAATGGTGCAACCAATCTAGCTGTTTAGAAATTTTGATACCTAAATTTATTATTTTGTCGATCGGGTCAATATTCAAAAATCAGAATTACCTGAAAAGGAAGATATGGGGTATTATGTCCAAACTTCATAGGCTTGGTTATCTTCGGATTCATTTTAGGCCTTCAGATTTGAGCATTTTCAACTTGGTCTATGATCGACATTAACGAGTAACTGAAAATTATGTAGGAACTCTGGATAAAATTCAATTAACAACTTTATTTGGACGCCTGAATTTTACGCAAAGATATTAAATAAATTTTGTATACATTTCATTTTTTGGAAATACGGTGTTTAAGTAGATATCTGCCATTTTGGTGATTAAAACGTATTTTTCAGTTTTCGAATATTTAAACTTTAGTTCGGAGTTGCGCGTTATACAGCTTTGGCTAGTTGCGTACGAATTTCTTTTAATTTTATGTTTGCGAAATTGCCAAATATAAATCGCTTATTGAATTTATTGTTTCTCGATTTTAGCTGGATTACCAGCAAGATTAATAGCTATACTGTTTGCTTTCTAATGTACACAGATTATATCATCATATGTTTTCGATTTCTGAAATGACACTGGAGGAACTTGGACACTGCTTCGCAAGCCCGACGATGCGGACATATATCTGATCTGGCTAGAGCCGTTCGTCGGCTTATTTGAATCAACAAACGATCTGACTCAGCAATTAGGGGAAGCACAAATTTTAGATCCCTTATCAGTAGTGTTGGCAAAGAAACCAGCGTATTCATGCAAAGTTGTAGAAGATTAGCGGTTACTCTGTAAAGTCTCCAGGTGTTAATCTAGACCGTTTATACAGCTGGAATTGCGATGCAAAGCAAATCAACAGCTATATGAGCTGAGGCACTCTTCAATTAAGACTACAATCAGTTTGATCAATGATAGATACGTGCCGCCATATACGTCAACAGGCAAACGGGTTTGGATTAAAACCTCTACCAATTGACAAAAATGGAAACGTTTGGTGAAATACTAATCTTAATTAAAGACTTCTGAGATACCAGCGAGTCATTTCATGCATGTTTAAACAATTTCATACAATCCCAGAGCCAGTGATATGGCAAAAAGGCTGCGTATTGGTAAACTGGAAGACATTTTTAGGTATACGGTTTGTCTTTAGTTTTTCTTGCAATACAAAACAGATATAGGATACAGATAGAAATGTCAGTAGCCTAGCATGGTTATGTGTAACCATTGAGATTAACTGGAGACAATATAGAACTCTCAGGTGTCTCGATTGGACCTCTAGTCAAGACGATTAGAATTTAGAGATCCTCAGAGATAAAATGTGGCACTTAGCTTCAACCAAGTCTTGAATCGTAAAGTCAGAGTGTCCTATAACTACACATTTGAAACTGTTCTCCAATGTGTAAATAACCTACAAAGACAAAATTTAGTTATTTCCATTTGATAACGAGCCTTTCAAATTCATCGAGGTGAATGACACAAAGATATGTACAGCCCTGGATAGCTGAGTTCCACAATGGACCTGGATAGTGAAAGAGACTGAGCGACAGAACCAGTTAAATTACCATGAGTCTGAGACCGGATGTGACTTCGAGATATCGTGGGGAAAAAAGAGAACGATTAACTAACGCAATATGGGAATAAAAATCAGCAGAGTGACATAAACAAACGGGACAACAAGTTCCGGAATAGACGTCAATGGTCTAAAGAGTGATGACTACATTTATTAATAGATATACATCTACAGCATGAGGGTTTATATTCAAATCAATAACTCAAATATAAATTATTCAATTTTTCCTTTATGATATATGAAGTTTCCGCTGATTTAATAAAAAAATTAAATATTGTGAAATGGACAATAGATTTTTCTCTTATTTTCTTTGCTTAAAATGAAAATACTTCAGATTTTTATTTGTTCATTTTAACAATCATTTTTTGAGTATATGAGTTTGTATACTACGGAAATCATTGAAACAACAAGCTATCCCATGTCCAGATTTAACAAACTTATAAATAATAAAACTTATTTTGACTCAGTGGATAAAAGCCACACATTTAGGGATGAAGAGAACGTGGCCATGATTTTTTGGACAGTTAGCCTAAAGGATCAAATGATTGAATTGGTTCCTAAGGTTTTAGCGATTATCCTAGTAGTTATTTAAGTGCAAATGTGGAGAAAGATATTTCCTTCAACAAAACTAAACCAACATTTTATTGGTAATTCAAATTACCGTGGTTGATTGAAAAGATTAATATTAAAAAAGAAAAATATTCGTTTAATTTGGAGAACTTTGTTTAAATACTTTCGAGTATATATATATATATATATATATATATATATATACTAATGACTAGTGCTTGATTGCAGTTTTCTGTATTTAATGCTACACTTGTGGGAGCTTCTCTGTTTACATTTCGTCGCCATCTTTTAACTTTTTCATCCTTTCTAAATTGATCTTCTATACAATATTCTTTCTCCACCACGAACATACTAAAATGGTTAGAAACATGTAATTTAATATGCAAGTATGTATTAGGTGTTGCGAACCTAGTAACAAATTAGTTCAGTTGTGACCAGAAGGATAAACCAAAGCCAGCATAAACGGAAAGTATAATCTCATGCACATTCGTTTCGTGCTTACTGACGACTCATATAGGTAGGAGAATGTGGAATAATAGGACGATACAATCTCCTAGACAAATGTGTAAACCTGCAATAGTGAAGCTAACATCATCTGAAGTCAACGACAATGCGACTTCAACGCTAACACACATATATATATATATATATATATATATATATATATATATATATATATACCGAGTCTGTAAAGGCTACTAACACTATGGCTATTGTGTTAGTAACCGATAACAACATTATTGTACCGAAAAAGTACATGGTACTAACACTATGGTTACCGAGTCGGTACATGATACCAACCTGATGGATATCAATTTATGCTGTAGTTCACCAAAATTGAGAATTACAAAAATTTCTGAACACCTGTTACTCCAGTAAATCCATACACCCTGGCCTTGATCGATATCAGTTATCACATTTCGCGGTAAGCATGACATCATTCAATTCAATATATTACAGTTAAATACTGTTTGTTTCGCAGAACTAATATATATGCAAGTATGTATTAGGTGTTCCGAACCTAGTAAAAAATTAGTTCAGTTGTGACCAGAAGGATAAACCAAAGGCAGCATGAACGGAAAGTATAATCCCATGCACATTCGTTTCGTGCTTACTAGCGACTCATCAGTAGGAGCCGGTATTACGACCTTTTCGATACAATAATGTTGGTATCGGTTACTAACACAATAGCTATAGTGTTAGTATCCTTTACAGACACAGTATATATATTATATAGTGTGAGTTAGCGTTGAAGTCGCATTGTCGTTGACTTTAGATGATGTTAGCTTCACTATTGCCGGTTTACACATTCGTCTAGGAGATTTTACCGTCCTATTATTCCACATTCTTTGACAAAATATATAGTGGTTGAAGGGCGTAATACCGGCTCTTACTGATGAGTCGCTAGTAAGCACGAAACGAATGTGCATGAGATTATACTTTCCGTTCATGCTGCCTTTGGTTTATCCTTCTGGTCACAACTGAACTAATTTGTTACTAGGTTCGCAACACCTAATACATACTTGCATATATATTAGTTCTTCGCAACAAACGGTATTTAACTGTAATATATTTAATTGAATGATGTCATGCTTACCGCGAAATGTGATAACTGATATCGATCAAGGTCAGGTGTGTGATTTACTGGAGTAACAGGTGTTCAGAAATTGTTGTAATTTTCAATTTGGGTGAACTATAGCATAAATTTATATCCATCAGGTTGGTATCATGTACCGACTCGGAAACCATAGTGTTAGTATCCGGTACTCATCGATTTCAAAAAAGGTATCAGTTACTAATACAATAGCCATAGTGTTAGTATCCTTTACAGACTCGGTATATATATTATATAGTGTGAGTTAGTATTGAAGTCGCATTGTCGTTGACTTTAGATTATGTTAGCTTCACTATTACAGGTTTACACATTCGTCTAGGAGATTGTACTGTCCTATTATTCCACATTCTTCTACCGAATATATAGTGGTTAAAGGGCGTAATACCGGCTCCTACTGATGAGCCGCCAGTAAGCACGAAACGATTGTGCATGAGATTATACTTTCCGTTCATGCTGCCTTTGGTTTATCCTTCTGGTCACAACTGAACTAATTTGTTACTAGGTTCGCAAAACCTAATACATACTTGCATATATATTAGTTCTTCGCAACAAACAGTATTTAAATGTAATTTAATATTTCTGTTTTTTCATGTCGAATCTATTTTTAGATAAAACGATCGGTGTGCAGTTTTGCGTTCATAGAACTCGATCCTATTGCTTACTACCTAGTTAAGTAAATAAAATTGTGCTTAACATGGAGGTTATTGTTAAATTTAAGGACATTGATGGCATGGTTGAAGAAGTCTCAGATATGAGCCCGATAAACTTTGAGTAAAAGGTTAAATCTTTAAACTCCAGCTCATTTATCGATCAGCAAACAATAGACTCCTACAAACACTCCAAAACTGATAAAGGCTTAGCATCTTTGGCTCTTTCTTAGTTAATATTTATTATCTACAGACATTTGAATTTATAGCTGGTTTCTTAAACAAAGTTTTTTTTATTTAATATTGTAATATTTTGTTGAAAGTTTCGTTGTTTAAGTCATCGAACTTTATGTTTTGTCTTTGTTGACTTTAAAAATCTCGCTTTTTGAGAGGTCAATGTTGGGAGGTACGCTCTTGATTTGTTCTGGTACAGCCACATCTGGTTTCCTGTATTAGGTTCTTTCACTGCAAAACTTTGATAATAA
Source organism: Eudiplozoon nipponicum (assembly GCA_029291075.1). Taxonomy (NCBI): domain Eukaryota; kingdom Metazoa; phylum Platyhelminthes; class Monogenea; order Mazocraeidea; family Diplozoidae; genus Eudiplozoon; species Eudiplozoon nipponicum. The sequence continues at coordinate 17,908 of JAQBSW010007030.1, forward strand.
AATATTCAATTGGCCACTAATAGCTGTTCTAATTGATAGTTTCGTAAGAATTTTGAATTATTCACAAGTAAATTGATTTGGTTCTCTTTGTTGATGGTCTTCACTTTCGTAAAAGTGTAATGCGACAATAATAAAAAATATTTTTGATAAATCTTATTTTGATAACATGGATAACGCATTAAGTGTGAGGATACAGAACAGTTTACCGGAGTACTTAGGATCTCTTTGTCACGACAGTTTGTCCTGACTTCCATCGATATGAATCTTAAGCCATAGCTGCCAACTAATTCTTTAGTCCTTATACAAAACCTAGTGACTTTGTTAAGCAGCTACTTTGAAATTCAACAGCAATTTGCTGAACTCTCGACCATATTGGATGTCCAATCGGAGGGTCTTTCTGCCTCCATATTGCAGCCAGGTGTATTGCGCTAAGCTGACAATAACCTTAATAGGGTGGCAAAAGAAGTTGCTTTACGCAACCAAAGTAAGCACAACCTAGTCTTCAAGAGCATCATCTTCTCAGAATAAGCTGGCTTCAGATATGCTTGCGCAATTGGGTTATAATTTCCATCACTTAAAGGATATCTCAATAAAAAAAACAAACGTTTATTCTTAGATAACATAAAAAACTCATGAATGACGAGTTGCGAACTCTTAAGAGTCGATCTCGTTTAGTCTTTTAAGGTTAGCTGAAACACAGGCGTGACAACACTTTGTTGCAAAGAGTGACTGATAATGCTGCTTTCATTCAGCCATTGATCACAACCCTCTCCAATACCAAGGTTACGTTTTACTGCTGGACCAATTTTAAGTCAAGACGCACTGTATTAAGGGTATTCTTGGGTTTGCTCCAATGCCTGTCCCAGAGCTTGTAATTCCCTCACGCTTTGAGGGACTGCCAGTTTCAACCGACCGTCACCATGTGTCCACTGACTTTACCCGGCCCATTTATGCTGCGCATCTACGTCGTGGACTAATGAGTTAAAACGTAAGGTTTATATTTAAACCATTTGTTGAAATGACAATCGCTCACTATTCAGTCTACCTCGACGCAACATAATCCACACCTTAAGCTAAAATATGTAATCAGATTAGTGCACACCGCTAAAAACTGTCGTAATCAAATGGCTTTTTCGATCCAAGACATATCCTATGTAGCTGTTCTCTCCTCTAACCTGGTTACAACTATTTCTGACAGCGGAAATGTATCCTTAGCGCAGTTTTTGTCTTTCAGTGACAACAACACTCCACATGCGCCACCTTGCCTGCCAAGTTCCTCGAATCTCATACCTCCTACGTCCAGCTTTTAAAACGTCTTGCATCCAAAACCCCCCGCAAGAAGAGTACCAGTAAAGTTAAGATTGATTACGGGCATATGCTCCTGATCAAAAAGAGATCCATCACACCTACTAGCAAACGACATTGCTCAGGTCGTCTGTGTAAGAACCCTCGATCTAATAACACTTCTGATTCCTTCTCAGAAATTCTCAAAATCTGTAGGTCTGCCCCTCCAAAAGTCAATCAACTACAAGCATTTCTTTCTTCTAACGAGCTAAATATGTGCCTGTGCATTGAAATTTAGCTATCTTCCACCTTGCACAGGGATAATTTCATCCACACCAACAGTGTTTTCTTCCTGCAGAGCTACAGAGCTGTTGACCTAAAGGTAGGGTTAGCTAATTATGCCCGATTCTTTCTCAAGCCCCTGCACATGGCTATCCCTAACACTTGGGGACTAGTAGCTTTTCCTTCCAGCTGATGATCCGAGACCATGGTCTATTTTTCTTTGTACCCTATATACCTCCTAATCTCTCTATTATTGAGGATAATCGTGGAGCCCACCTTCTATCCATTTTCTTCAAGCAACCGTCTGACAAGTAAATTATTTTTGGAGACCTTAACCTCCCTAACGCTAATTGGACTAATTAAGACTCAGACAATCACCCCATACTCAGACTTTTTGCCAAAAATTTGCTACATTATCTCGTGGCCTTCCCTACGGGTGACAACAATCAACTTGACCGCGTTCTCTTCAACGAAAAGTGAACAGCGTTCAGCGCCATAACATCTTTTAATATCTTGATCATCGCCATGTATCCTTTAATATTTCCCTCTCATCCTTTGCTTCAAGGAGATCGTTCAAACAACCAGACGTTTCATGAACTGAGATGCAATCAGTTTACTTTTCAATTCCATAACTTGGAATGAAATAATCACACCTGACAACATATATGCCTGTTTTTCTCAAGTACATGATGTATTATCATCCCACGTGGTCTGTGTCACTTATATCCAAAATATGCGCACCTCAAACAGGCTAAACACACATTATAAGGCGTGTAATAATTTAGCCCGGAGCTCAAGATTACAGATTTCTTTAAAATCAGACGTTTATTCACTACGCCGTATAGCTGATCCTATAAAACTAACGATAAGCAAGCAAGCGTTTAGTAATGGAAGGCACATTCGTTCGGCCCCAAATCTCATCAGCAATTCGCAATAATAAAGAAACAGTTGTTTCATAAATCAAAGTAATCAAACATTAACTTCATTTGCGAATGAATATTTGAGTTAACTTTCAGATAGCTATTTCGCATCATCTATTTTGACAATAACGATTAATGTTGGTGATTCCGAGAGTATGAACAAATTTTACGTCTCTCCAGCCATGAGCGTTTAAGCCACTAAGGAAATTAAATCCAAACATCAATTTGACCAGTACAAAATCGCCGTTAGAATGATTGCTCTTGGGTGGGAACTTTTTCTTTCTGCTTGCTGACATCTTTAACATGTGTCATTTGAGCACTACTTTACCTCTGTAATTGCTAAAGTTTACGATCTCGCCTATTCCAAAAAGAGGCACGCCATCGATCTCTTTTTTGAGGAACTTCTTTCCATCTCCATTATCACAGCTTCCACTTAGGTTCTGGATAGAATTCTCTACAATTAAATATCTACTTCCATTAAATCGAGAATTCATTTCGATATTTAAGATTATTAATACGGATTTGTCCCTGATCGCTCCACATCTACTTATCTATTTACTGTCTTTAGTCATTGCCATTTCTGGATCTATCACGGGTACAACTGCACTCTAATCTTTGTCGATGTTTCTAAGGTATTGGACTCCATCTCCTTCCCGGCAATTCAATCCGCCCTATTAATTTATAGCATATGTGTTCGTGACGTTATGCTTTACGTAATTATCTCCGAAATCGATCGGCGTCTGCAAGAATCTGTAAAAGTCACTCGAGATCAGCCTCTATCCGTTCTGTTGTTCCGCATGAATGAGTACTTTGCTCTTTGCTTTCTTATCTTTTCCTTTCACAAATTCAGATTGAGAATATTTAATTAAAACATTTTAAATGTGCTGATTACATGGTAGTAGCTTTTAGCTTCCCTGCTAGCTCTGGCTCCCTTGTATCACCAAACGGTCAACTGCTATCATTATAGCATGCGCAATTCTACAAAATTGGCTTCAAATTCAACACAGATAAAACTCGTTTAATGTCGTTTGGCTCGGATTCTTTGACATCTTCCAACCTATCCTTAGATACAGATACCAACGATTATGTAAAAAACTTAGGCATTACATATTTTAAACCACTGGACGTTTCGCTACACCCCAACCAAGTTTCACCTAAACTCTACAAAAAGGTTCGTTTTATATGTTTTAAGACACAGGACTCTACCCTTTGAATTACTCTATTCAAAGCTTATGTCCTGACTCACATTCTATGCCAGTAAGTTCTACTGCCCCTCATGTTGAAATTCTTGTATGCTCTAGAGAAGATTGTTTCTCGCTTTCTGATACGGATATTTCTTCTTGGTTAAGATTATGGAGAACACTTACTTTCCAATATCTTACCCTTGTGGTTTAGTCGCAACTCAAGAGTAATCTCCTTTGTACACAAGGTCTCAACGAGCTTAACGTTGTCAAATTACTCTCATCTTACCCATCCATTTGCCACGCGTTATTTAAGCCATCAATCCAATCCAATCATACTCCCAGTATCTTTGCTAAAATATGCCTTTTATCTTAAGCCACAAGCAAACACACGATGAATTTAAGCAGGCGGTTATTCATCATTTCTTTAATGAATTCCTCGGAGATAACATGAACCGGAAACGAAACCTGTTCTTCTCTCATCCATAATACACATGATCGTTACTCGTTATAATAACGGCTACTAAAGCCCAGTTTGTGATGGTTGAATATTTTTCAGCGTCTTTGTTGCGCCATTAGCTCAAAAGGCCTGTGTAAAACCCTCTTAATTTCCTCTATTTTAGTTTCACCGCATTCTCATTGGATCGCGGAATACAACATTTTTCTACTTTCGGCCTCATGAGCTCATCAATTGGAATGCTACACAAAGAATGCATACATGCGGCTATAATTTTAAGTAATTCATCCTATTGTGGATCGAGTCTTCGTTGATTTTTATGAATCCATTCTAGTCGATTTTATCATAGTCAAAGGTATCTTACGTTTTTGTATATAAGTAGAGCTTCGTTACAAGCGCTTCTTTGCTTACCAGTCTCTTTGTTATCCTTACTGATAAACAATTTCTAGCAGCTGTTTCACTCACTTTTACATAATCCTGATTTTGATTTGTACATTTGTCATTTCAATTGTCAGGCTAGATGGTCATTATTGCCAAATAAAGATTTATTGTTATTTTTTGGTTGAATTTTATTGGTTTCAATTATCGAAGTTTATGATTTATCTTTTTTGAATATAACAATCATACATTTTGATAGGTCAACGTTAGAAGGTACGCCATTGCTTTGTTCTTACTTTGCTACAAGCGCTTCCTTTTTTACTCATCATGTACGAGCCCCATTGCTATCCTAAAGGATAAACAATTAATGATAGCCTTTGTTGCCAAATAAATATTTATTATTATTATTATTATTATTATTATTATTATTATTATTATTATTTAGGAATTTTCATTGTTTAAATTATTGATGCTTATGATTTGCCTATGCTGACTTTGACAATTACCCATTTCGAGAGCTCAAGGTTGGAAGGCACGATCTTGCTTTTTTTGGTATAGACATATATGTTTTCCTATATTTGAATCTTCATATACAAAACTTTCATAATAAAATATTGCATTGGCCATTAATAATTGTTCTAATTGATATTTTGGGATGAATCTCAAATTCTTCACAGGTATATTGATTGGGTTCTCTGTTTGAAATTCTTCACATTCGAAAAGGTATACCGCAATAATCAGTCAGACGGTGAGCATTCGCACTCCGGTTTTATCAATAGTTGGTAAAAATCTTAATTTGATATGGATAAAAATATTACGTGTAAAGATGCAGTGCGGTTGATCGAAAGACTTAGCGGAAGGTGCTGAAAGGAACAAAGAATTGTTGTTGTAAATTTATGGATCATAATAGTTATATTGGAAATAAGAATCTGACAATACAGGGTCACACAAATGGTAGTAAATAAAAGAGTCTCTTCACTAGAGAACTCACATTAGGTAACAAGATAGTAGCCTCTAAATTACAATCTGAAACAAAATTGACTGAAAATTGCGCATACATGTCTGAGGCTCAACCAGGTTCAAGATGAACGAACCCTGGTCGGGAAATTACTGTTACATTTTTAGGTTTTCAGAAAAGCAAAACGTGTATAGATGCTTATTAGCAATAATTTTCAACGGTTTAGCATTTAAAATCATGATAAAATTAAATGAAATATATTCCGAAATAAGCAATTATAATACATGTGCAATTCATATTTATTCAATTTGTATTCGCGTAATTCATTACCTTATGTCCTGATCAAAAGGAACAAATTTCCTCTTCTTGTAGTTGATAACAACGACATTGATAAAAACAAAAATATTTATTAAAATAACTTATAATTTGTTGGTATTTACTTTTATTTGATTCGTACCGCTACATGATATAATAAGAAAAATACGCCATATTTAGGCCTTCAATAGAACCAATGAATCACGGTAATGTAGAGGTTAAATTAATTATCGGACAGAAATTAACCTCTCATATAAAAATAAATCAATTTTTATTTTTGGACATTGGATGTTATCGCTGGTTTCGTAAAACAATATAGTAAATTTTGAAAAATATTGTAAAATTTTTTAGAAGTTTTTTTGTTCATATTGTCGAAGTTTTGGACTTGTCTTGTGGAAGAAAATGAGATAGTTTTGATCTGAGTTTTTGAATTGCATAAACGAGACACTGCGTGGTTCCATCACCGATACCTTGTGAATAAAAATTTGTAATCTTCTCGTCATTTTGTTGTTTTTAATTATCAGCACAGAGGACCACATATTTGCTTTGGGTATTCTAAGTTAATACTTGTTTTAAGGTCTCAATCATTCCAGTTCAGTAATTTGTGGACATCAGCGTATCCGAGTAAGCTTACTCAATTAATATAGTATATAAATTACAAGTAATTTAATAATATCATGTCTGGTTTATTAAATACTGAGGATACAGAGCAGTTGGCTAGCGGACTTAAGGATTGTAGCTTAAGAGATAGTTCAGAGGAACTTAAGTGTTCCAAGATAGATGATCATTCCGCATATATGGATTTTCCGGGCCTGGCATCCAAGAGACCCCCTTATGGTAGTGACCTAAGGGCCTCTACAAAAAATGGCGACCGCGCCAGGATCCTTTATGCGGGAAGATATGATGTAGATGATCGTTATTGCCACAATTCTATGGATAGCAATGTCAAGCTTAATATGTACAGACCAGACAACCATTCTGAATGGGTCGAAGAAGCAAAATTTTATTTTAAACTAAAACGGATGACCGACCCTGTAGAAAGGTTTGCCTCCGCCTGGTGGTGCTTACCTGAGCCATTAAAAAAGAATCTGTTTAGACTCAGGAAATTTGTTACTGAGAACGAACCAGAACATGCATTTGAGCTTCTAGTAGAAGAACTCCAACCCGAGAGGATTGAACGGATGGCTGACTTATTACGTCAGGAAAAGATGGGAAATCTACTTCCATCTGAATTTTATGACAGACTTATTTCAAAATCCATCGGGCTTGATATATCTTAGGAAGTTATAAATAGTATATTTGTAGCAGAATTGCTTGCTAGACTTAGAGCCACATTGGATGTATATGGTACATTGGAACTAGAGTGGCCCAAGAAGCTCAAAGGGTTGGACAAACTGTATCGTCAGGTGGAACCTAAGGTGTATGCATTAACCGCAGATTCATGCCTAGAGCAGCAACTCAGACATCTCTCAGAGAGACTCCTGACCTTAGAGAATGAATTAAGTACCCTTCGCAGGGATTTGGGTTGGATAAAAAGCAATAAGGAAACTTCCAACAGAAGAAGGTTAAATTTTCGGAGTCAACATTCAAATTCCGAGCATTGGAGAGGTGAATCGCGTGAGGGTGTACAAGGACTACGCGAGTGGTGCATATCGCATCGCAAATACGCCGAGTTTGGAATATGTCAGGAGAGGGGGATGCACGTTTCCAAATTTGGGCGGTCCCCGATGGAAAGGAAGTAGTCTTCCTGTAGCCTGGTCCAAGCTGCCGGAAAACTAAGGGAGCTCCCGCTAATAGGAGCCGTTGGGGGGGGGGGTTGCGCATGCAAAGCTCCAAGGTATGCATATTCGTGGCATACAAAAATCATCGCAATTAGGTTCGGAAGCTTCGATGGAAGAGACGCGCAGTAATACAGTCCGTAAATCTGTTAGATTTCGGCTGGCAGGTAATCTTAAATAGGTTGCTGGTTATAGCAACAATAAGTTCGTTATAACTGATGAACTTAGCGGTTTAAATTTCTTAATAGACACGGGTGCAGAGGTGAACATAGTCCGAATTAATGTGGTGGAAATTGATAGCCCCACATTCGATTACCAACTATGGGCTGCTAATGGAAGTCCAATTGAGGTTAAGGGAGTTAAAGAATTGTCAGTGACATTAGGGCAGAAATCTCCATTTACGTGGAATTTTATGGTCGCTGATATAAAGGATAACATCATTGGGATGGACTTTTTGATCCATTTTAATCTCGCTTTAGATCCCAAATCTAGGACCATTGGACAAAGCACTAGGATAGTGAATTATGCTGAGACTGGGACCTCAGTAGTTAGGTCAGTGAGACTACCCAGACCCGTCGTCACCGATGACTTGGCGGATGTCATCGAGAAACACCTGGTCGTGTTTCTGTCATTCAATGCTAAGCGCAAGTGTTTAAAGACAGGCATTGAACACCAAATCGAGTTGGTGGACCACTACCTTGTTCGCCCAAGTCTCAACCGTTAGCACAACACAAGTAGCAGGTTGCTGTTGAAGAATTTAAGCGGTTGAGAGAAGAAGGAATTTGTAGGCGTTCAAATTCCAATTTTGCATCTCCAATAGTAGTTGTTCCCAAATCTGAACCAGGTCAATGGAGGGTTTGTGGTAACTATCGTCTATTGAATTCGGTTACGAAAGGCGATTCGTATCCTCTACCGAACCAGAGTACTTTGCTCAGGGATATAATGGGGTATGAGGTATATACAACGTTAGATCTGCAGAAGGCGTACTATCAAGTACCTATGGAGGCAGAATCTATACCGCTCACAGCAGTGCGATTCCCTGGAGGAGGATCGCATGAATTCTTATGTATGCCTTTTGGGTTGAAGAATGCAAGTCAGACATTCCAGCGTCTGACAGTGGAAGTTCTTCAAGACTGTTCATTTGCTAGAGTGCATATAGATGACATCATTATATATAGTCAATCAAGGGAGGAACACCGCGAGCATTTGGACATCGTTTTGTCTAAGCTGGAACATTATGGATTGGTAGTGAAACAAGAAAAGAGTAGGATTGGTTGCTCTATCGTAAAATATCTTTGACACACCATTTCCAAGGATGGAATCAAACCCTTGGAAGACAAAGTACAAGCAATAAAGGATGTGCCAGAACCTAGACCTGTAAGCCAGTTGCGTAGATTTTTGGGCATGATTAGCTACTATCGTCGGTTCATACCAGGTTTAGCTGGAATTTTGGGTTTGCTAACTCGACATTTAGTTCGTGAACGAAGCACAATCAAGAAGTCCTGGCCTATTAATTTTAGCCAAGACGACAAGGAAAATTCCAGAGGGCCAAAGATCTGTTAAGCCAAATAACCACATTAGCACCTGTGGATTGGACTAAGCCGTTTGAGCTGGTCACAGATGCTTCTGATGTAGCCATAGGAGCAGTGTTACATCAACGAGAAAATGGTATAGTCAAGCCGATTGGATTCTATAGTCGGAAACTCCAAGATCGCGAAAAGCGATATGATACGCTTGGAAAGGAGTTACTAGCAGTTTATTCTGCTGTGTTGCATTTTGAGCAATACCTAGATGGACATCGGTTTATGATATTAACTGATCATAAACCGTTGTTGAGTATCCTTGGGAAAGCAAATAGGCTAAATTATTCTCGGCGGGTGAATTCACAAATAACCCGACTCGCAGAATTTGATTTTACCATTAGTCATATCTTAGGAAAAGATAATGTGGTGGCAGATGCTCTCAGTAGACCAGACGTATCAGATGAAGATATGATTCGTTCAGAGTCACTCGTATGCTCTATTGTATCTTCTAATGATTTTGTCCAGCAATTGATGGAAGCACAAGGTTCTGATCCTTTAGTAGCTGTGTTGGAAAAGAATCCTGTATATACACGCAGGAAGATTGGAGATAAGTGGTTATTTTGTGAAATCTCCAGGAGCCAAACTTGACCTTATGTACCGCTAGAATTAATGTATAAAGTAATTCAGCAGCTACATGAATTTAGTCATCCTTCCATTAAGGCAACTATCAGAATGGTCACTGGTAGATATGTATGGCCAAAGATGTCGAAAGACATAAGAGCCTGGGTAAGGACATGTGCCCGGTGTCAAACTTGTAAAGTTTGGCGTCATACCAAAACTGAAATTAAAACGATTGGTATACCAGCGGGTCGATTCATGCATGTTCATATTGATATAGTAGAAATGCCTGAGATTTCCGGCCAAAAGTATTTACTCACGATGGTCGATCAGTTCAGTCGTCAGTTTGAGGTAGTAATTCTGAAGGACATGACAGCTCAAGAGGTCTTACTTATGTTCTTGCATAATTGGGTGTCGCGATATGATGTACCGGTAAAGGTAACTACTGATCGTGGTAGTCATTTTATGTCTGAACTGTTTATCAGATCATTGAATACAATGGGGATAGAAGTAAGACACACATGTGCTTATAATCCCAGAGCTAATGGGATGGTTGAGAGACTGCACAAGGAGCTGAAGGTTGCATTACGCTGCACCGGTGGATCCAGTTGGATACATGATTTGCCCATAGTTTTGTTGGCAATGCGAAACAAATACAGAGTTCAGTTAGGAACATCCATAGCAGAACTTGTTTATGGAGAGCCACTGAGGCTACCTGGAGATATTCTAATAGAAGCTCCAAGTTGTCTCGATTGGGCCTCTAGTTCAGTAGATTGGTTTGTTCGAGGATTGAGAGATAAAATGAGTCGTTTAGCTCCAACCAAAACTAGAAGTCCAAAGTCTAAATGCTATGTATCTTCAGATTTAAAGCTGGCATTGCATGTATACATAACTAACGAAAACAGACAGAATTGTCTGACTCCATTCTATAAGGGGCCATATAAAGTTAATCATATGACTGAGAAAAATGCATTTATAGAAGTAAATGGCACTGTAGAATGTGTAACACTGGATCGTTGTATTCCACAGTTTATTTGGACGGAGGAGGAGACTGAGGAACAGTATTCACCGAAGTACCCAGAAGTTGGGGCGAGATGTGACTCAGAAATTGGTGAGAAAAATGAAGTGTCGAATAAATATGGTAAAGAAGTAAAGGTTAAAACCAAGACAACTGAGAATCAAGAACAATGCGATATGAATATGAAATCTGGTGAAGTACCAGCACAACTTGTTGAAACTCGGTCTGGAAGAGTCATCAAGAAACTGAAGAATGAAGACTACATCATGTATGGTTAATCATCTTAAACATGTGGGAGTATGTAGAGGTTAAATTAATTATCGGACAGAAATTAACCTCTCATATAGAAATAAATCAATTTTTATTTTTGGACATTTGATGTTATCGCTGGTTTCGTAAAATAATATTTTAATTCTTGAAAAATGTTGTAAAATTTTTTGGAAGTTATTTTGTTCATATTGTCGAAGTTTGGGACTTGTATTGTGGAAGAAAAGGAGAGAGTTTTGATCTGAGTTTCTGAATTGCATAAGCGGGACACTGCGTGGTTCCATCACCGATACTTTGTGAATAAAAATTTGTAATCTTCTCGTCATTTTGTTGTTTTTAATTATCAGCGAAAAGGACCACAAATTTGCTTTGGGTATTTTAAGTTAATACTTGTTTTAAGGTCTCAATCATTCTAGTTCAGTAATTTGTGGACATCAGCGTATCCGGGTAAGGTTACTCAATTAATATAATATATAAATTACAAGTAATTTAATAATATCATGTCTGGTTTATTAAATACTGAGGATACAGAGCAGTTGGCTAGCGGACTTCAGGATTGTAGCTTAAGAGATAGTTCAGAGGAACTTAAGTGTTCCAAGATAGATGATCATTCCGCATATATGGATTTTCCGGGCCTGGCATCCAAGAGACCCCCTTATGGTAGTGAGCTTAGGGCCTCTACAAAATTATTGTCTTTATGCCCTGCTCCCGTTATCAAATAACTACTGTAACGCCTAAATTAATGGCCGCCATATTGCGTAAATTAAATTCAATTTTATTTACGTTGCACCAATGAGAAAAAACGAAACTTGCCGTTTAACCAATAGTGTGCAAGTAGGCATGGCATGCTATTTAAGCACGGCAATTTACCATGCAAGTCAGTTGTTGCAATTGCACTCTGCTTTGCGTCACGCGTGTGCGTTCTGCCGGCTATCAATACCTACACTGGTGATTTGATAGTTTCACCAACAATTGGCTACATCCGTGACTCAACTTGTTGCGGTATAACCAGCGAGACGAGCCAATTAATTGCAGAACCTGAACGACGTTATCCACATCGTGATTACAACTCTACAAGAAGAACAACAACAACCAGAGTCCACCCAAGGCTCTAGAACATCTTCACACTCTGAACAATTCAGGAGAACGCATTACCAGGCCCTCTTAAGGGCCCCCTATCAGTAACAAATCTCTATTCAGAGAATCTTAACCGAGTTTGTAACGTCGTACAGCATTTACTTGAAGCCAAAGCGTTTACAAAATTGGCGACCGCGCCAGGATATTGATTATTGTTCTGATTTTTTTTGTATAAATAAAATTGACTTCCTTTTTCATTTATTTGGGATAAAATAGATTAACATTTGCGTTTTCTTTACCCGTATCGTGGTCTTCTGGGAATTTTGTTGGGTGTATATTCGTGGATTTGTGTTGAATTTTTTTTGGGGGGATATAATAATAATACATTGGCATCAAAGGCCAACGGGGCCTCTGTTCATCTTTCCTACGTACAAAACGGCACCGTACGTACTCGACAGGCTCAATTGCGGATTTTTGGAAGAAGTTGCTGTGACATGCTTTTGTTCTGCGCTCATACACCTGTGGAAGCTTTTTGTGGGTAAGCGTTTCGTTAAAGTATATTTATATATTTTCATATTGCTTATAAATTTATGCTTTTAAGATCCCGTAAGATTGTTAGAATGTCAGGTCCAATTTTAGATATTGATGTTCCTGTTTGGGATGGAGATAATGAACTATTCTTTATGCGCGTAGACTCCGCTTTCTCCCCGTTTTCTGATTACGACAGTCATCAAAAACTGTCAAAGGATTTTGCTAAGCTACCTTCTGAATTGCAGCGACGGATTTATCCTAAGCTTGAGGCCATTAGAAAGCTACCTAATCCCATTTTGGGTCTACAAAACGAAGTAGAATCCTTGCTTGGGCCCACAGAAACTGAGCAGATAATAAACAAATATGCGCAGTTAGACATGCCAAATCTTGGCCCCATAGAAATACTGAGGGAATTACGGAAACGTTGGTATAAAACCAACATTTCTGACCATGAGGCTAAGGTTGTTTTTATTAACAATCTTCCCCAAACATTAAAACTCTTTGCCAGACAGCTCCCCAACAATCTCTCTATAGATGACTTATCTGAGAGATGTGAGTTAGAATATAGGGTTTTGGAACCCAAAGTGAATCCACCATCCTTTTCTTTACCCCCGCAAGATGATAGACTCTCCTCTTTAGAGAGAACAGTGGCGAACATGGCCAAAGTTCTAGAAGGATTGGCCATTACCAAATCGGAGATAAATCATGTGAATGCTCGACCAAAATTCGTTTCCAAGTCAAATTATAATGATAGGCGGCGATCGAGATCTCCGCAATCATTTAATAAGTATGCCCAAAAGAACTGGTGTTATAACCACCAGAAGTTTTTTATGCTTGCCAAGTTTTTATTTGTCGTTCCGAAGAATTTCCGAATGAGTGTCAATTTCCACAGCTGACGGAAATGAAAACAGACCGCAGGCACAAGGGTGCCTCAGTATCGGGAAACGTCTGGCGCAGGAAGTAGAAGACCGTACTTTCTGCACATCAACGGTATCAACGGCGCTACATGGAAGAAGCCAATTACAATCCGACATCCCTGTCGACTCTTTTCGTCCACACCGAATTTTTCACATAGAGTACCAAACGGACAACGCCGGTCGCTATCACCAGCTTATTTGTTTGCATGACCCGTCCAAACAGCCCAACGAGCTTCTGCACCTTCTTGATTTCAAAACTGGCGAAGAGTTCATCTTAGACACAGGTGCGGCAGTCTCAGTTATCAAAGGTGATTCAATGGCCGAGATGTCGCTAGGCATTCTTCTCGCAACAGCTACAGGCGTGCCCATACCAACTTATGGCTGGCAATACCGCACACTCAACATAGGTCTACGACGTGAATTTTCCCACAACTTCATCATTGCCAAGGTCTCACATAATATAATAGGCCTTGATTTCCTTCTTAAATTTCGGCTCATTGTTGATCTTGCCAATCAAAAGATCATCGACTCCTCCACCGGACTTGAACAAAGCTTTTGGACACTTGCCTCCGAGCGTTTGGAGTTACAGGTCATTCAGCCAACCCCAGTGCATCATTCAGCAGAGATATCAGCAGCTTTTCGAAAATACAAATCGCTTTTCGATCTTAACAAATCAGAGCTACGAGTCTCCAACACGATGCATCATATTGTCACAGAAGGACAACCTATTGCAATCAAGAAGCGACCACTGGCCCTTGCTAAGCTGAAAGCTGCCCAAGAAAAATTCTCAAGGCTTTTGGAAGAGTGAATCATCAGACCATCGAAAAGTTCATGGGCGTAACCACTGCACTTAGTCTCTAAATCAAACGGATCGTACAGAGCCTGCGGAGGCTACCGTAAGCTAAATTCAGTGACAAAATCTGATGCATATCCTATTCCAAATATTAACACTTTACTTGAAAAACTCAACGGCAGCAATTTCTTCTCAGTGATTGACCTCAGACAAGCTTACCATCACATCCCGGTAGCACCAGAGGATATCGAGAAAACTGCAGTCATCACTCCATTTGGCCTTTTTGAATATCTTTACATGCCTTTTGGACTTAAGTGTGCTACTCAGACATTTCAAAGATTCATAGACAACATACTTCGCGACGACTCTGCTTATTGTATGTTATATCTCGATGACATTATGGTATTCAGTCCAGATCTAGAATCTCATGCGAAACATCTACGAAATGTTCTTTCACGCTTATCCAACCACGGACTCAAGATCAACTGTGACAAGACGCAGATTGCAACTTCATCCGTCGATTTCTTAGAGAATCGTATCACGGCCCAAGGTATTCAACCGATGCCATCAAAGTCTAATTCAATCAAGAATATCAAGTCACCAAGGACTGTGAGCGAGTTGCAAAAAATCCTGGGAGAACTAAACTATTATCGCAAGTTCCTTCCGGGCTTTTCAAAACAACTTTATCCTTTGTGCAGGCACCTGCGGAACCGAAAAGGACTTAGCAAGAATTCCATCATTGCTTGGTCATCCGAAGACGAGGAATTACTTCGACTTGCCATCAACTCGTTAGCAAATGCCACAATGCTAACACACCCAGATTTTGAAAAGCCATTTCTACTCACGACAGATGCTTCTGAATTCGCTATTGGAGCCACGTTGGAACAAGAGATCGACGGAGTTCGGAAGCCTATCAGTTTCTACTCGCGTACTCTCCAACCAGTAGAAACGAGGTACAACACTTTTGGCCGAGAACTTCTCGCCATCCACGACGCAGTGCGCCATTTTATCAGCATCATTGGCAGTAGCAGATTTGTTGTTTTCACAGATCATGCACCACTAGTTAGCGCACTTCGAAACGCAACTTCATCTATCGTCAAGTACCCTGCCAGAGTGGAAAGACAGCTTTCTCGTCTAAGCGAATGGCAATTTGACGTCTTTCACGTCAAGGACAAACAGAACTTCATTGCAGATGCCCTGTCCAGGCCAGACGTCTCTCTACAAACATCTTCGCCGTCACCATTCACTGTCAACTCCGTGGCACTCAGTGAACCTGCACTAACGCCAACTCTCCTGAAAACTGAACAGCGCGATGACATTCACATTCAAAGATCAATAGCCCGTCACCCAACCAAGTTCATATTCCGTCTGTGAGAAGGCTTACCAATTGTTTACTTCACGGGTACGCAGCCCAACAAGCCAGTTCTGCCGACCAGACTTCAGAGAAAAGTTTTCGATTCAATTCACTCAATTTCTCACCCAGGAAGCCAAGCGACTGTCCGCCTTCTTACAGATCGTTTCTGGGGTCACAGACTTAGGCAGAATGTTAAACGATGAGTCTCAGAGTGTGCAATTTGTCAGAAAAACAAGATCACACGACACACTCGTTTTAAGTTGCAACATTTTCGATCTACTTCTCGCCTAGCCATCGTCCACATCGACATAGTTCATCTGACAAAGGTTCGAGGTTTCAGTTACCTTCTAACTATGATCGATAGATTTACACGGTAGCCTGCGGCATTACCTCTTGGCACCATTTCTGCAGACGAAGTAACTGCCTGAGGCTCAATCCACATCATCATCAGCCCGAACTAATGTCATCAATGAGCGCCTCATCAGCCTGCTCGAGAGCCTCACCGTCAGGCCAGATTCGGCCTCGATCGATGCCGTCCACTATAGACGCGACCAGGGCAGGCGTGACCAGCGTTGACCGCCATCCCGAAACAGTACCAGGAGGTCGACGTCGAGAGGCCGGGCTACTGTTCCACAGCTACCGGCGAAGTCGTGTCCGAATCACTGCAGTTATGGCCAATACACGCGCTATTGCCTCAGAAATGGCTGCACATTCCCGCGCACAGACGCGACGTTCAAATGGGCGCGGACACATTCGACAACATAGGATGATCCACCCATGGAGGGTTCGGAAAACTGCTGGGGTCAGCCTCCTCTGCGACAATAGAGGCTGATCAGCCCAAAATTTTTGGCAGCCCGACGTCTGAGGGCTCAAAGCACGTTGCTTTGCGGAAGAGCGCAATCAAACTATTGCATTTACAGCGATGGCTCCAGTCAAGTGATGCTTCAAACGACCAAATGCTTGCAACCAGTCTCATCTTCAGTTGCCACTTTCAACATACTTCCTCATCCGTGACGCAAACTCTGGAGAATTATTTCTAATAGACACTGGATCTGATGTAAGCTTACTACGCCTCACTTATTTCGAACCTACCCACTCAGTCGACACCAGAAGTCTTACCTGCGCCAATGGCTCCAACACAGCGACGTTTAGGGTACAAATACACACAATGTCGTTCTCCAACTCAAAACGATTTTTCAAGTATCCGTTCATCATTGCCACCACGACAAGAAACATCATTATACGTGGCTTTCACGAACATTTTGACCTCATTATACGTCTAAAAACATGAGAGATATGCACTACCGACAATCAGTTGCTATCATTAGCGCGAAAACACATGAATCGCGTTAAAGCGGTCTCATCTATATAGCTGATTCCTCCAGTTCTTTATGTACCACAATTGGACGGTATTTTAAAGCCACATAAAAAGATTTTCAAGCCTATCTTCTTTATGCCCGATCTGAAGAGGTAGCGTGCCATAACAACTCATCGTATCATCTTATCGAAGCCACTTCCTCATCCTCCCAGAGCTCGTCCATTGGCACCACACAAACATGAGGCCGCCGAGCAAGAATTCGCCATGCTACGTCAACAAGGAATCTGTGCACGATCCAGCTCACCATTTGCGTCGCCTATGGTAGTTGTACCAAAGAGTGAACCCGGAATATTCAATGTGCGGGGATTATCGTATTCTCAATACTTCCACACAGTCTGATTCGTACATCCTACTAAATCTAGCTGATCTACACACATCTTCTATCGGTCATGCTGTGAAGGCAATACTCAAACTAGGGAAAGCCTACTATCAATTACCGATGGACAAAGACTCCGTATCATATACTGCCTTCAGATTTACAGGAGGTGGCACACACGAATATCAATATATGCCTTTCGGTCTTAAGAATGCATCTCAAAAGTTTCAACACGTTATGGACGAAATACTAGATTGTCTACCCTTTGAACTACCCTACTTAAACGACATTCTAGTATTCTCCAACTCAATGTCCGAACATATGCAGCATATTGATATTCTATTCGCACGTCTAGCAGATTATGGCCTCCGGATTATGGCAATAAATGTGTTTTTGCACAAACATCAATTGAATTCCTCCGTCATCAAATTTCTCAGAAAGACATGACACATCTACCTGCTAAGGTCCGTGCCATTCAAATTCTACGGCATCCAACCACCATTCGAGCTTTACGACGGTTCTTAGGCAAGATGAACTATTATTCTCGATTCGTACCTTGATTTGCCAAGATTGACACCTCTTCACAAATACCTCGTGACAGAAAGCCGTTTTGTCAAAAAATCAAAACTGATTAAGCTCAACGATGACGACAGGCAAGCTAAAGAGGATGCCAAAAGAGCTTTATTCAAAGCGACCATGCTAAATTCTCCCGATTGTTCTCAACCTTTTGAAGTGATCACTGACGCATCCGACGTTGCCACAGGCGCAGTACTTCAACAATCCATCAATGGAATTTACCGACCTATCGCGCTCTACTCGCAAAAACTACAACCTCGCGAGACGCGATATGATACATTAGGGGAAGAGTTACTCGCAATCTACAGTTCGATCCTACACTCCAACACCTATCTAGATGGCCAAAAGTTCAAGATCTACACCGACCACCTACCTCAGCTCCCGATGCTCAGAAGAAAGAAAGAGTATTTATATTCACGACGTGTCAACTCACAACTTACACGAATACACCAGTATGAATATGAAGTCACTCACATCAAAGGATCAGAAAACGTAGTTGCAGACTCCCTGCGCCGTCCTGCAGAACTCTGTGCCTCTATCCCGTGTCATTCACCGATAAATAGTCAGGAATTGCAAGCAGCACAGCAAAATGACCCGCTGTTCCTCGATATTGACCTATCATGCGGCAAAGAGACGATTATTTCTCCTCCAGACAGTTTTTCTGACCATGGGCTGACGCCCGACATCTCATTAGCAACTGAGCTAACGGACGCAGTCACGCCACCGCGAGAGATAGAGGAACCAGAGTCAGTGTCAGCAGAGCCATCGTCATTGTTTACTTGTTATGGAAGAGCCATAACATCTCCCGTATGGTTAGCCCACTTCACTGTGTACTTATTTTTATTGTCGGGGAGTGTATGTAACGCGCGGCTCCGCGTTACAACCCAACGAATATCAATTTCATCAGATCCGGTTTTCATAAGGATCACACATACGAATTCTGGTTTTAGACAATCATTCTGTTAACTGTGATTTTAGAAACAATCTCTGTTAGCTTCAAGCAGTTTTAATTGAGATTTCTTGAACTGCATATTGAATTATATTTAATGGAGTTTTGTTTAATAAATATACACACCCGCGCGTAATATGCAGGTAACATGCGGTGGCTTATTTTGTTATAACTATCAAAGCCAGGACTTATATTTTGTGTATTTTTAATCTTTTATCCGTGAACAGTAACAACACTGCTAAGACATTCTGCATTTATTTATTGTGTTTATTATGAATCTGCTTTTGTGCTTTGATATTAACTTTGTTTTAACAAAATTTTATTTTGTTGCAATCTAGAGCACGGTAAATTTTGACTAACAGTGAATTTTAATTTATTTTGCAGCCTTCTTCATAATACGCGTATAATAATTTGACTTAGCCTTCCCATATTACCCATTGGAAAAGTGTCTGAAACAGATCATAAACACGGCCCACGAAACCCATTTCTTCCGACGTCAGCTTCCAGGCATATCTAGGAATGGCATAGAATCGCTAAATAAACAGTTAACCCGCAAAATCTCTTACATAAATCGCAACACTTCCTAAAATTAAACGTACTTTGCTCATTTTTTAAAACGCATTTGATTGTTGGCCTTATACCGTCTTGTATTTTAAAAATCAAGGTACATCAAATGGCTAAATATAACAAATCTACTAGTGCTAATGATTTTAAAGTATTTCCAACGGTCTCTACATTTGAAGCTATTTAAATTATTAATAATTGATAGACTAGATTCCATTCAACCGTTAGACATTCATATAAGTTTGCATGGATTTAAGTTAGGACGCTAGTTCATAACAAATAAACTATCCGTAAGTAATTATATTATAGATCCTTATAAGAAAAATATAGACGCTCTATAAGTTTTCACTGATATCTCAAAATTGTTTAACTCCACCTCTGTTGAAACTAATCTGGAAGCGAATGGAGCATTAGTGGTAAATTCGGCTATTCCTAGATTACGCGAATTTTGCTTATACAAAATAATTATAATCATTCAATTTAATAACACATTATCTAAATTTTTAAGAGTTGCAACCAGAGTTTACCAAGGTACTATCTTCAGTTCGATACTATTTAAAATAATATTTTCAAAATTGCAGAATGAGATCATAAAATATCAAGTTTGCAAATTTTCTGACGATCTACAATTATATACCCCATCGACCTAAAAATAGGACGTATGACGAAATGAAATCACATTCCTCCTCATGATACCTTAGTTATCCATGTATTTGAGATTACAATTCAACATGGAGTTAATTACTTAGGTATAACGACTCAGAGTACAGCTTCTGCTGGGAGACAAATTGGAGAAATAGTTAGCTGCACTAAGAAAATATTATTGTTAAAAACAATATGTATATTATTCTGTTGGAGTTTTGCGGTGTTAATTACTCGCTACATTTGATTGGTAGCGGCAGTGGAAATCCGTGCACATAATTAATCCCCGGCTTTTTCCCGATGGGTAATGTGAGAAGACTAATACGAATGATCACAAATGTATTGTAATTAATGTCGTATATAAGTTCATAGGCAGTCCAAATTGACCGTGCTCTAGACGGCAATTAAATAAAATTTTAACAAAAATGAATGTCTTATACACCAGTCACAGTCAAACTATATTGTCCGTACTCTAGACGGCAAAAAAACTTAATATTGTTCACAAAGTTGAATGTCTTATGCACAAGTCACAGTTAAACAAAATTATCCGTGCTCTTGACGGCAGCAAAATGAACGCTGTTTACAAAGTTAAATGTCTTACACACAGGCAATTATTCTTTCACAAATGTCTGGATTGAAATGAATATATGTAACCGATTGAAAATACATGATGATATGAATATAGTCACTTGTAAAAGTTGTCACTGATAATAAATAGATAACAATCGTGTAAAAACTTTAATGAAAAAAATTTACAAATAATTAGTTCCTGTTTGCTATAGTTTTAACTCATGTAATTATAAAAATCCATTGTACTCTTAAATTCGGATAGGTATAGTTAAATGCGAAAAGTAAATCCCTTGCATAAACTGCGAATAATCCAACTGAGCGAAATAAATCCGCTGTGACACTATAATCCAATTAAAACTGCTTGAAACTAACAGAGATTGTTTCTAAAATCACAGTTAAGAGAAATATTGTGTAAGAACAGAGTTAGATTATTTGACCTTAAAGAGCACCATATTTGTCAAAATCGAACATTATTATCAATGCCGCGTTTTGCGTACGCGGGTAATAGCTGTACACGGGCAGTTACACAAAGATCCGATTTGTCACTATTTCCAATTTTGTTTTGTCTTTGATCGGGTTGACTCATTTTTACTTCAATTGGAAATCGGATCTTTGTGTAACTGCCCGTGTACAGCTATTACCCGCGTACGCAAAACGCGGCATTGATAACCTGAATGCTTACACACCGCAAAACATTGAGTTCAAAATCGAACATTGTTGGGTTGTAACGCGGAGCCGTGTGTTACAATTCAACGATGTACAGCTATAAATGTATATTATTTGTATTAGAACAATAGTATAATTTGCATCTGCAACTCTGAACACAGTTAAAAATCTATATCAAATATGTTTGAAGCTGTACAATGATAGGTGGTTAAATGTAATTACCCGGCCCACACAGCATACATGCTTATTTTTTACGGTTTGTATCATTGTAATCGTTATTGATTCATATACTATACTAATGTGTAAAAAGATTCCACCTGAATCAGCGGACGGGTGTATATATAAGTTGGATGAAACAGAAGCATGACGTAGAGACAAAATCGAGTCTATCAGACTTCTCAACGTCAATTGTTGGGAAGCTTTCTGGTAAACATTTTTATTTACAAAATAATGTGCAATTTACAAGCCAACAAAGCTAAAACTGTCTCTTGATATGATGTCTCTTAAACTGTTTTGTGATAATTTTTGTAATTAGGCGATCAAGCTGATCTTTAGAATTTGATGTATGACAGTTCGTTTATATGGTTGATCAAATATTCACGTTAATTTTATTAGTCGTATATTCTGTATAAAACCTGATATTTTGATGCTATAGAACTGTCTCTTTTGGAAAAACTGTATCGTGATTTGGTGTAGTGCCTTGTAGTGATGATATGACAAATTGTAAGAAGTGTCGCTACGGCGAATAACCAAACAATTACTACTTATTCTGTGATAATAAAGCACGTTTTTATATTTCATTGCACAAATTTTGATTATGTGAATGTCTCGTATTTATTTAAATTTTCTAATATTGTAAAATATTTGATAGAACATTTGTGATCTTAGCCCAAATAAAGAAATTACAATTCTCAATACAAGCCGAATAGAACTGGACAAATGTAGTCTCCGCCTCTGATTTATTCAAAATGCACCTCATTGATACGCAGGCTGCATTCATATCCATCATTTTAATCAGTAGCCCAGGGGATAATTAAATCCATTGGTAAAATACCAATAAACAGACACTAGAACTTTATTTTTATTAAAGTGCAAAATAAATTATGATGAAACTTGTCGCATATTTTAACATTTTCAAAAGTCACTGATTTATTCCCAGTCTAAACTAGAACCAAGCTGCTAATGTATCGTCGCTCATAGCGCTAAGTAATTACATTTAACGATAAAAAAAATTTACATAAATATTTTGCATTTGGAATGCAATAAAACAATTTAGTTCAAAAGTTTAAGTAAATGGTAACTCTTTGGTCTATTTGCGGAATTTTATGTTTTTCGTTTGTTAATCGCTATTTCACATCACTTTATGAAAGTGCCAAAGTCTAAAATTATAAATGGATATTGATTGAATTCATACAGCCTCAAATTTGAGCCTACATCAATTAAAACGCCATTTAAAGAAAAGTATCCTCTGTTTAAAGATAAATTGCTTATAACTGTGGACGAGAGTTTTGATTAGTCATATTTATGTGTCCAATACTAGAAACTTGAGGGATCTATAAGCTGTAATTGTAAGGCATAATATAGACCCACATAAAAATTAATAAATATTTTGGACATGTAAAGTAACCATTTTTTTCTATAAAAGGTTATGTTTTAAAAAAGAGTAATATTTTTATCCTAAATTTAATTTGTTTAAAATCTTTATGTATTCGGTTTATATTTTCAAAAATCAATTTTGAGTTTTTGAGCCGAATTTCGATCTCGCTCTTCTCGCGTGGATGCATTATCATATATGTTAACTATTTTTAGCATACCCTGTTTGGGCATCACTATAATAAAATTTGTAGTTGCCCACGCATATTTATTTTCAATTTTTATATAGAAAATTATCTCAAATTTGTCGACTGTTAATTTGACAGGTTTCCAACTTCTATCTGAATTTTGCAATAGATTAAATGCCATGGGTTTTAGCTTTATATCTCGCAATAGGTTGTCAACAGTATAATTGTGGCTGAATTATCAGCAAGGTTAAGAACCACGTTGGAAATATTTGAAAAATTATAATTAGTGTGACAAAAGTTTTTTATGGTATTATATAAGATGTTCTGTCAACAGACACCAAAGAATTGTGCCGCAACTGCGGATTCTTACCTAGGGTAGGAGTTCTGACGAATCTCAAATATAATTTTGAACTACGAAAATGAAGTTAGTGGCCTATGACTTGTTATGGATGATATCAAACACAAGTCGAAACCACAGACAGGAGGTTGCAATCTCTGAGTCAACATTAGAATTCAATGCGAATGAGAAATTAATCTCGTATCGGCATTGCATGAACACGAGAGTGAAGCATTTCACATCAAATACAGCCAGCTTGTAAATTGAAAATTTGAGAGATGCATATCTATGCGGATAAATATGTCCTGATGGAAGTTGGTTAACGTCCAACAGCATGGCGTAGCTCTCCGGAAAACACACAACCCCCCTCCTCAATAATACGATCCATTGAGAGGGGCTGCATGTGAAAGGGTCTAAGGAGTATCCATTATAGGTATATTAAAATCATCGAAGTCAGGCTCGGAAGTTTCGACGAAGGATAGGCATATTATAACAGACGGTAAGACTATGAGATTCCGTTTGAACGGAGAACACGAGGATGTTTCTGGTTCTAGCAGCAATAAGTTTGTCATTCCTATTCGACTGAGTGGTCTTAAGTACTCAGTAGATACGGATACCCAGTTGGTAATAGTTAGGTCCGGCGTGGTAAAAATAGATTGTCTCACATTTTATTATCAAATATGGGCCGCCAACAGAAGTTCGTTTGTGGTCATCATCACCATAATTCACAGTCGTACAAAACCCAAAAATGACTAATATGTCACAATAATGTCATAAACATATGTGGTTCGTGGTTACATTGGAATGTAAAGGGTATCAAAAAATTGTCAATATCATTAGAGTAGACCTCGTCGTTTGCAGGGAATTTTCGGGTCGCTGACGTAAAAGACAACACCATTTGGATTGCTATTTTTGTTCATTTTAACTTTGCATAAAGTCAAAAGTTCCGGACTATTGAATAAGTTATGTGGTTAGTCACGCATGCTGAGATTAGGACATCAATAATTAAATTAGTTTGTCTACCCATACCCGTCGTCACCGATAACTTAGAGGAAGCAATTGCAAAACACTTGGCAGTGTTTCAATTTTTCCTTATCAAGCGCAAGCGGCTGAGAACAGGAATATAAAATCAAATGTAGTTTTTGGCCGCATTACCTTGTGCACTGTAGGTTCAATCAATTCCTCAACACAAGCAACAAATTTTTATTCAA
Source organism: Eudiplozoon nipponicum (assembly GCA_029291075.1). Lineage (NCBI taxonomy): Eukaryota > Metazoa > Platyhelminthes > Monogenea > Mazocraeidea > Diplozoidae > Eudiplozoon > Eudiplozoon nipponicum. The sequence continues at coordinate 42,549 of JAQBSW010007030.1, forward strand.
AAATTTCAGCGATTTGGGGATGAAGGAATTTGTGAACGTTCAAATTTTAACTTTGCATCAGCAACATCGGTAATTCTCAAAACTGAACCAGGCCACTGGAAGAGTTGTAGCAACTATCGATTATTGATCTCGGTAACAAAAGGTAATTTATATTCTCTATATGAGGTTTACTCTCGATTAGGCCTGTAGGAATCGTACTATCAAGTACTCATGGAAGTTAGATTTACACCATTCACCAAAGTGCAATTTTTTGAAGGTGTATTGCATTAATTTAACAGATGCCTTTTAGATTGAATACTGCAAATTTAACATTCCAGTATGTGATGGAGAAAGTTCTTTATGACTTTTTATTTGTTTGGGTGTACGTACATGACTTTATCATACGTAGTCAATCTCTGAAAGATCACCAGAACTATAGATTTGAGATCATACCAGAATAAAGCAATATAAGTTGCTCAGCAGTAAAGCTTCTAAGACATTTTATCTCCAAAGAGGGAACTATACACTTGGAGGATAAAATCCAAGAAAGTTAAAATATGCCGAAGCCACGTACTGTTCGCAAAACGTGTAGGTTCTTTTGAATAATCGGTTATAAAAGCAGATTTTTATCAGTTGGCGGAATTTTTAATCATTTTCTTGACATATGGTGCCTTGAAGTCGGACGACTAACAAGTCTCGGCTAATTAATTTCAATCAGGAGGGAAAGGAAATTTTTCTGATGGCAAAATATCGGTCGATTGAAATAACCACATTTGAAACTTTGGATCGAACTACGCCGTTTGAATTGTTCATAGATACTTCCGATGTAACCGAAGGGACACTGATAATCTGAAAGATAATGGTATAGAATAGAATAGAACAGAAAATCTTTATTTGGATACAAACCAAATAATAATATTGGAAAATGTACAATATAAAAAGATATCACATCACATAAATATGTGCAATTAGTCTCATGTAGATAAGTAAATCTCACTAGTTGTACTGTACAATATAACAACATCAGAAAGTTCTGCTGTAAAGAGTGATAGATTCTTCATCAAAAATAGGAAATATTAAGGTATAATTCGAGTGTAACATTATGCAAAAAATGAGAACCATGACTAGCAATTGATTGTATGTATTGTTGACTAACATGATGATATAATGCATAACATTTCAATTTTAATAATACAAAACTTGGAGATAAAAATCCCAAGAAGTTATGCTGCTGATAACAATTATCCTTGTCTTTTATTCAACCATGAGAAAGTATTATCATAATCAAAATTAAAAATATCAGCAGGATTGTAGACTTTTTCTAGTTCAGTAGATAAAAATTTAAAAGACATCTTAGATGGAGGCGTTTCTCTAAGCCCCTTTGGCAATTGATTGTAAATTTTGTAAATTTTCGAAAAAGAGAATAACTTGCTCGCA
>JAQBSW010007031.1:0-43949 GCA_029291075.1 Eudiplozoon nipponicum
CGACCAACTGACTTGCATGGTAAATTACCGTGCTTAAATAGCATGCAATATGTGTACTTGCATACTATTGGTTAAACGTGGCTAAACGTGGTTAAACGGCAATTTTGCTTTTTTCTCATTGGTGCAACGTAAATAAATTTGAATTTAATTTACGCAATATGTCGGCGATTGATTTGTGTCGTTACAGGTGCTGCAATAATATCAACCGCGAAAGGGTTTTTCTCATGCTTTAGTGGTCTGTTTGGTGTATATTTTCTTTCACTAACATTTCCCATTTGTGTAACACAGTAACGCGACCTACATTGCAATGGATGTAAAAGAACGTGAACAAAGATTGGCGAAATTGCGTGCTATGGGTGAAAAAGTTCGCATTGGCGGTAAGGGTTCTGCTAGGCGAAAGAAGAAGATTATTCACAAGAATCCAGCTGCTGACGACAAGAAGGTCCATAGTGTTTTAAAGCGTTATAATCTAAATCCTATACCTGCAATTGAAGAAGTTAATATGTATAAAACAGACGGAACAGTTATACATTTCAAAAATCCAGAAGTTAAAGCGTCTGCTCAAGCTAGTGTGTTTTCAGTTAGTGGTCAAGCCGAAACTAAACGTAAGAAAATCGTTTTTTAACTTATTCAGCGGTCGCCGATATGTTTCCTTTGATGCTCGGTATTTTCAAAGACATTGAAACTAAAAAGGCACGAGTTGAGAAATCGCTTAGTAAGTATATGTTGAAGATATATGCTATTGTTTACTTGATAACAGAACAACAGATCCACCACTATTAAGTTATTAAAGTATTAATAAATGAAGAGGTATTAACTAGTGATTAGGACTGCAATAATGCTCATCACTTACGTTTTGGATAATGTTTTACCAAATTTCATTTATTTCAACGTCCAGTAATAGTTCGCGCATGTGTATTTTTAATGTGCTACTAGGATTGTCAAGTTAGTGAAGATTGTGAGACACCGACATATTTGAATTGCACTTGCTGTGCATTCATGGCTCAAATGTGCCCAATTTCCGGAAGAGGAGTATCGATGAGAAATATCTCGAGAGCGCCTAATTCGTTTAGAGATTTAAAGCATTGACAGCAACTGAATTCTACAGAGTTGTGCGTGCATCGAAAGCGATTGTGGTTGGTAACGCTGTGGTAGCATGCTCGAACTATTGACCAGTGACTTGTTTTATTTATTTCTGTTATGTATGTATACATACACATATATACATGCATATCTGTATGTATCTCTCCTACTTCAGACACACAACGCATTATTTACCCGATATGAATTTTTTTTAAATATATTTAAAATTATATAGTAGCGATTTCTGTCTATCTTGTCATATGGTTTTGCTTGAGATATGAAGCAAAGAAGTTAAAATATATATTAGTCCAAAATGCTAAAAAGAGAAGAAAAGTAACTAAGAGCAGCTTTACATGGAGATTTAAAAGCCCCATGTTAGTTCCAGTTCACTGATAAATTGTTTTTGCTTGCCCCGCCGATATATTGATATAGCTTCCAAATAGCGCTACATATCAAAACACCTAGCATTTAATAACATTGAAATGCTTTTTTTTAACATGTCGCAAATTATACAGGAAGTAACATGTGTAGGTATAGAAGTACATGCAATGCCATTCTTGTTCTACAACAGCTAGATTGATATGTGCGACAATAAGGTTGAATTAAATCTTCTACTGCATCTGCCTATATATGATTACCACGGGAACAATCCCAATTCTAGATAAATGCCTACTGCAGTGGATTCTTATCTCTCAAACTAGTTTGAGGAAATTGGGTAGTGGATGTTATCATAACTAATTCAGCTGCAAAATATGTAAAAGCCAAAGCGGAACACAATCTACATCTTTTTGAGTCTCGTCGCCTCCTTACCTTTTAAATTGTGCAAATTATCAACGGTGCAAATATTCCCAGCGGATTTCATTATATTAATAGGTTTATACTTGCTTATAAGATATGGTGGGTAACCGCTAAGGGCAAAAGTGTTATGCACACCATTTACCTCGGTTTGCAAACACCCAGGTTAACAAATGCATAATTCCCTCACAAGCGGTGTCTTAACTAAGCCTTTTTTTCATTTCAATGAACGGTAGTTATTCAGATGCAAATATTGCTGTTAATATATTTTTTGGAAAACTAATCTGCGCAGTGTACCATCAGAACTACGTTTGAGCCACACATAAAGAAAAGCTAGATTATCATCCTCCTCGTTTTCAATTATAAATCTAATATTCGGATACCATTCATTAAAGTTAGCCACACACGAAGCTTTATGGTTAAACAAATTGCAGTTGGATTTATGCAGGCAGTAGAAGCATGTTCAGGCATTGAGCTTGAATTGGAGGTGACGCACTTAATTGTCCCTGCATTTTACAATTAATTTTTGTGATTTAGCACGTTTTTGCAGCAAATATTATAATTTTAGATTATGAGCGTCTTTAAGGGGAGACTCTGAAAATAGGACTGTAAAAGACGTCCAGAACATTTGAAAAAAATCGAAAAATAGCTTCAACGACATTTCCAGACAAGCAACTTATGAGTGGCTACAGAGTGACGGAACCAGTGAGAAATAATCAATCAATACAAAAAACAATAGCTTGGTACATGGAAATGTAAAGGATTCAAGATTTTATCGACCTACGAGTGCTATCTACTTGAACGAATACAGCGCTCCTCAAAGCACTATTTGTTTGAGAAATACAAAGTAATGTTTATCCAATGAATTATAAAATCACTTATAGTAGTACGAGCGTATGATATCAGATTATCACAATACTTAATCGATGGAATATGAAAAGCTAAAACTTGTTGCCATATGAAACTTTCTGGCATTTATATAAATAATCGAACATTTGTTGCGCGGGCGGTGATAATATTTATTGTAGTTAAGTTTGCAAAATTAATATAAACAATAGACCTATTAAGTAAATACACTTTTCTGGACAAACTATGAATTCTATGGTGTATAAAAGGCAATTTATTCAGTAGACTGGCTTCTTCCTTATTGAGAACTCATCACGTAATGAGTAAAAGCACCAGATTCTAAAGCAGATGAACCCAGGTTCGAACCCTGTCAGCGGCTAATTCTGGCCAGTGCGTGATGAGTTCCCAATAAGGACAAAAACGTTCTTTTGGATGAATTGCCTTTTCTACACTACACAATTCTTAGTTTATCTTGACTAAAGTATTAACTTAATGGGTCTGGTTTTTATATCAAGTTCGCAAATTTGACTATAATAAAGGAAACTTTCGGACGTTTAATAAAAAATGTCGACAAATAACAAGAATATCAAACTCTATCCCTCTAACGTTTGCTATTTCACAATAACTGCGACAAAAAGGAAAATGTTCCAAAATGACCACAACAAAACATTTAAACTGATAGACGAATCAAATTTCTCGCATTTGTAAAAATTTCTTAATTTGTCACTAATATTTTGTTTATAATTAAAGCTTGAAAAAGCTTATAAATAAGAAGAATAATTTGTCAGAAAGTGTGCCAAATTTTGTTGTGCACTTGAGTGTGTGCCATAGATCAATCTTTGCATCTATGGTTTAAAATGGTAAACAACGAAGTCCTGATGGATAACGATTTTGACGATTTACCAGTGTATGGTAAAACTCCGGCGCACACAGAAAAATAGGCAGAGTTATTTTAGGGTAACAATAATCAATCCTATTTTTACACCAGTAAGGCGTAAGAATTTGGAAATCTGCAACACTGATGCTCATAACTCTCTCTATGAGACACGTTTGTTGCGCGACAAGTATTACATTAATTATATGGCCCTTGTTTAGTAAAAATAGTTATTTGCATCAATTTTTACTTTGGATAATCCCGCTTCCTGTCCTGGTAGCTTTTCGAACGGCAAACACATTCCACTATAAATTGATGATTATCAAATGGCAAATTTGGTTCAAACTGTTTCCTTAATATTTACTCGTAGATTTCCTAAGAATTACTCACTTTTTACTAGGTAAGTTTGTGTCATGTGTCTGGGTGTGCACGTGTACCGGCGGTGTACTCTAACTAACCAAAATTGTAGCAATCTCATAACACCTACTAAAAGCTCACTGAATATGCGTGAGCATGTCCGTTTGTTTAAGACTGGGAAGTAATCAGTTACATACAAGTATATGCAAGTATGCGTCCATATGATTGAAGCTAATGTAATTAATGCTATCTCCTCTTTTCACATTTGTTTAAATCAAATTAGCAAGCTTGAGGGAAACACCAATCCCATTGTATTTAACCAATCGTCGAACAACATAACAAAACTACCGCCGGCCGCAACGCCGCATATCTAATTTTGCTTTATATATATATGCAATTCGGTTTGATCCTCGCTAGTCAATTTGCCGTTATACTCTGATGATGACCATGGAAGATCGAAACGCGTCAGTGCCTGCGACTGGTGGTAGTTTTGTTATTCTGTTCGACGACTGGTTAAATACAATGGGATTGGTGTTTACTGCAAGCTCGCAAACATAATTTAAAGAATTATTATCACCACCCGCGCAATCAATTATTGTTAAATCCTCTTTTCATATGTCAGGCCTATATTCCAACACTTACTTTCACAAATGACGTATTTACAAATGGCAACAATTGGCAAGCGATATCGATAATTATTTATCTCCCGTTTTTTGGTAATCCAACTGTGTCATGCCTTTGCTTGAACGAGTTTCCAATTCTGATTCGTTCAGGCTTCGCTCATTACCATTATTTACTTTTGCATATCAAATCTAGCTAAGTGATTGTTCTACGGCTGTTTCATTTATTACGCCATCTCTCGAATTAAGTTCGATGGATTCCGGTCAATCGATCACTAATACATATTGACACGCATCTAAAACTATACCAGTTAATTGTATGTCCCGTCTCTACTTTATGACATGCGAGATCTTACCTAATAACTTGCCAATATTTGCATGCGGTTCTAGCTTCCCCTCCTTTTATTTTAATTGGATACATGGTTTCACTCACATGCATGAGGTTACAGAACTTCCATGGAATTTAAAACACCTCTGATGTGATTAATGGTTCCATTTTCTCCTTTTGGTTAATAATTTGAGTGTCAAGAATAAGGTTCTGTTTAAAAATAGTATGCATATTCTATTTCAATGCTACTGATTTTATTTCCCTACTTAGTTTCGAGTCAGGTATTACTAAAAAGATCTGACCCTCCTGTTTTATCTGAGGTAGCGTGTTTCCATATATGATTAAATTTAACTTCACAGCTTCCCCATTAGCACCGAATATTTCTCGCAGTCTACCTAATTCAATCTCTCTAGGATGTCTAAGCAAATATCCCTCCTATTATTTTCCGTTTCGAATTTTTTATTCTTTATAAGTTATTTTACATAAAAAAATAGTAATTCACCACATTAATACTTTTCTATTGTAAATTTCAGCGCACTCACGTGATTGGTTAAGTTTAAAAGATTATCAGTCCATCCTTCTTATTATTTCAAATAACTCACATGTCATCTAAGAATCGTACATACAGTTTTGGAATTATTGGTGTTATATTTATGAAGTTTTTCCCCTTTTGATGCATAAAAATATTTTCTATTGAAAGTAACACAGGTTGTCCCGTTGGCACACGTTTAATTTGCTTATTGAAAAACAATGAAACAGAAAACGTTGAAAATAATCCAGTGATTTGGGTACTGGCTAAAGGCTGTAAATTAACATTACTTCATAATTTGGTTTATAATTTACCTCTTTGTGGCTATGTCCATTTAAAACGTAACCTTATTTTGGCCTGAGATGAATTGCGTTGTTTTAATTATCTCAAATTTTGGTGATATGTCTATTTAGATAGCCTTGCTCAAACCACGATTAAAAATTTTCAGCTGATTCTCATTAAGATGTATTTGAGTAAGATGTACAGCCCGATTAGTGTCAGTAGAATTAATCATATCTACGGTCGGTCCGTAGATGTCCAAATTATCCAATTTACTATTATATCGAAATGTGAGCTTTTATTTCTTTCTGTTACATCCTATATCAGCGATATCCTTTATAAACTTAAAATCACCCGCATGCAAAAATAATGTCATATAGATTTTATATTAATTTTGAACCTAATCAGTAAAAATTTGCGTTTTTCAAAATTTTGAACCAGTTCATTTATTATGCTTTAAATAATTTTGTGTTTGAACAATCTGCCTATAACATTTAAATAATATAGCAGTTTAAATTTGTTTAATTTAATTATTACATTATGCTTTAAACAGATTTTAATAAAACGAATATTTTACACCTCTCTTACTAACTGCTTATTGATGCGATAACATCTATTTTTTACGTTCACTGCTATGAAACCGTATTTTGTATATAAATATGCTTTAACCAAATCATGTTGCGCGATATGGTATAGATAATTTACCTATCCCTTATTGTACCCAATATGGGGTTTTCAAACATTATCCGCAATTTTACTCCAAATATTTCAGATTCTTGTTTGGGAAGGCTTAGCAACAGAGAGCACATCCCACACACGTTATGACAGTCATTAGGCTAAGTGGCGAATTCAGTTTAAACTGTTTCGTTTATACTTATTGGTAGATTTGTTAATCATAACTGTCTTTTCACTTCGATAATTTCTATCACGTATGTGTGTGCATGTGTCTGCATGTGTATACTCATCGAAATGAAACTACAGCTATCTTATAACGTCCACTGGCGGTTCACTAGATAAGACCTATATTACACTTATTTTCCTAAATTAAGTATTTAAGAGTGGCATTCGCTTAGGGAAGGGGCTAGATAATGTGAATAATCGTTCGCAAAATTTTCACTATAAATTATTGAGATTTTTAGTTAAATTAAAAATAAAGATAATATTTTTCATAAGGACAGAAGGTTAAAATGAATAGGGGCCATAAAAGGAATTCGAAAATTGCTTATTCAATGAAAGATTATAGCAATGAAACAAAAAATATTGCCCTTTTTGGAAAAAAACATAAAGGTTTAATAAAAAATGCTACACTACATAAGGAACCGAATTTAATAGATAGATAACAGATAATCAAGGATGAAATTTTATGAAAATACTAAAATAAATTAAGAGATTTATTTTTTCACACACCGCCCTCAGTAAGTTAATGGTAATCCAACGATCTTAATCTTTTACTTGAGCGTGTTTCTGATTCTTATTCATGCAACATTCACTTCCTACCATTATTTTGTGCTGTATTCCAAATCGAACTCAGTGACTTTTCTATGGGTGTTTCATTCATTATGTCATTTCATGATTTAATTTCGAAGAATTCTCTAATCAATCTTGTCGATCTACTACGACCACAAATTGATATGCGTCTACACCGTCACAATTAATTGTGTGTTCAGTCACTACTGTAGGTAGTGCAAGATCTGATCTATTAACGTGTTTATTTTTGCCTGCGTTTTTATGTTCTCCCCTTCTTACCTTAACTGGTTACATAGTTTTACTGACATACATGAGGTTACATATGTTACTTTGAATTTTACACTCTCCTGATGAGTCTAACTGTTCAATTTTCTTCTTTTCGTTAGGACGTTTAGTGCCTAGGTTAAGGATATGTTTTAAGGTATTACACATTATATTTCAATGCTCCCGCTTTTAGTTTCCTGCTTAGTTTGGAGTCCGATATTACCACGACCCTCCATTCCTCTTTTGTTTTATCTGACTTCACGTGTATGAAATATCATATTTTCTTCTAATAAATTTAGAGGTTACCTATTAGCACGGAATATTTCTCGCAATCTACCACGTTCAATCTCCTTAAGGTTTTGTATCTGTTAGTCCCAAGCTTCTAATTGCTATCGATTTTAAGATACCGATTTTCATTCTATAGAGATGATGTGGCTTTAAATTAAGTATGATACCTGAATGAGTATCCTTCCTATAAACTTCTCTTTCGAATTTGGTACCATTTCTAAATAATTTGACATGCGGAAATGGTAATTCCCGATTTCATTAATTTCAATCTTAAATTTCACCAATATGCGCCGAAGTTTTTTCAGCGTTTTCTGTTTGTTAACCTGGTAAAACGAGAAGGAAGTAAAATTACGATGTGAAATAATATGGAGACGATGGACGCATGTACATTTCATAGTATTATTATATATATTGAGAGTAATATTAGAAGTAAATTTTTTTCAATGCGGAAGCAATCTACAATTCAATTAGCAAATATGTGTACGCATTACACAAACAAAAATGTTTTAGATGTCACTCATATATTCCAAAATATATGCACAACTATTCGATGACACACAAGTTATTAGGAATCATGAGGAGGAAAAAATAATAAATTTCTTAAACATAGTCAATCGCATGAGTAAACTGATATTTTTTGCCGAAAGTAATAATGAGGTGGATTATTATTCCTGGATTTCAAACTAATTAAAAATATTGCAAAATGAAAGTGACCTCTATAGTAAGATTACTCACTAGGGTATCCTTCTCAATTTCAAGTTAAATCATCCCTATATAATGAAATCAGTATATTAAAATCGAGGACAATTAGAAACTTGTGATTAACAGATAAAAGCATAGGGAGATTGAATTAGTTATACTTGGATAAAAGTTCATTGCTCATAAGTACCATCTAAAGTTAATGGAAAGAACTATGATGAGTGTCATAGGTAAATCCAATCATAATTGGAATTACATGGAGTCAGATAGAACAATAAATGATCGGAGGGTCATGGTAATATCTGACAACAATCTAAGTAAGGAAATACAAATGGTAGCATCATTTTAAATGTATACAGGATATCTTTGATAGCGGACTTAACAGAAAGATATATAAGTTCGCAGTTAGACACAATAGAAATTCGGAGAATTTGGACATCTACAAACCGACCGTAGATAAGATTAATGTTACTGTAACTAAAAGGGATGTAAATCTTACCCAAATACGTCTTAATGAGAATCAGCTGAATATGTTTAATCGTGGTTGTAATATAGCTATTCAGATTGAGGAATCAAAAAATAATAATAAAATTACTAAATCTATTAAAACAAAAAGATACCCCTAAATCAAGTATGAGGACGACTTGGAATAATACATAGCCACTATTTTGTTAACGAACGATGTCGAAAGTCTGAGAAAATAAATAGTAACAAACAATGTGGTATAGTTGAAAGTAGACAAAGGAGGAGCGACGTTTCTGATGTGTCAATCTGATTATAATGATAAAATGTATGTAAAACAACAATAAAGAGATGTACAATAAAATAAAAAAGATCCTACTTTAAGCTATCTAGGGGAGGTTAAGTTATTGATTTATAATATGATGGTTAAGTTTTAATTGATCAAGCACAATAGAAAAGTGTATAACCCAGGCAACCTTTGAAAAGTATTGGTAATGTCCAATACTCAACGTTTATAAGGAAATATTCGTACTTCGTGGATCACGAATTGATTAAAGTTAAATTTGAATTAAATGAAAACGTTAGTTTGGTGAGTTTAGATGTGTCGTCAATGTGCACCAATGCACTATAACTCAAAGCATTTTATTAATTTCAGCGCTTTCTGATTGATCGCCTGGTAATAATAGAAAGAATTAAAATGACGATGAGACAAGTTATGGAGAGGATAAACACAAGCATGGTCTCTTCTTATTTCATATTCAGGCAGTAATTTTATGAGCAAATTTGAAGTGTTCCAATTGGACAATAAATATTAGCCTCAATTGAGAATATCTTCATGCATCACGTGGAGAAAAATGACTTAGATATAACACTCATAAATCTAAAACTGTAATTAAGATTCTTTGATGAAATGTAAGTTATTTGGAGTCATGAGTAGGATAAATGAAATATTTTTAAAACTTAGCAAATCAAGTAAGTGAACTGAAATTAACGATAGGAAAGTAATCATGTGATAAATTACCATTGATGGGTGTTAAATTATTTAGGAATGGTAGAAAATTTGAAGCGATTGTTTATAGGAAGGATACTTATTCAGGCATCCCACTTGATTACAAGTCAAATTAACTCTATAGAATGAAAATCGATATCTTTAAAGCGATGGCAACTAGAAGTTTGAGACTAGCAGATACAAAACATAGAGAGATTATATTAGATGGATTGCGAGAAATATTCAGTGCTAATGGGTACTCTCTAAAATTAATAAAAGCGACTATGATGTGACAATTAAATTTAATCGTAGTTCGAAGTACATAAAGTCGGATAGAAAAAAGCATCGGAGATTTATGCTAATAGCTGATGCGAAAAGAAGCAGGAAAATAAAAACAAGAGCATCGAAATACAATATATGTAACGTTTTAGAAGAAACCCTTATTCGTGGCTTTAAAATTCTTAACCAAAGGGAGAATGGTGAAATGCTAAACATTTCACAATTTTATTAATGTTCATTTAAGGAATGTAACCTCGTGGACGTTTATGAAAGATTGCACCCAATTAAGGTAAGAAAAGGGGAACAGAACCGCATATAAATTTGGACGTGTTAATAGATCGGATCTCACATGTCATAAATTAGAGACATGACGTACAATTATCTGGAATGTTTGTATACGCGTATTAGTAAGTTGTCTTAATTGATTGACCGGAATCCCTCTAAATCACGTCTAAGGTTGGCGTAACGAATGAAACAGCCGAAGAAGAATCTCAAAGTTCGATTTCAAATATAGCACTAAATAATTGAAATTAGCGAAGACTGAACAAATCAGAATTGGAAATTCGCTCAAGCTAAAGAATAAGAAATTTGGATTATCAAAAAGGGTGGATAATAAATTAACGATCTCGCAGCCAATTGTGTGATTATCTTATAATTTCATTATTAATTACTGGTAATCTTACTACAACTATCAGTTTAATTGGCTTATGAAATGTAACACTTTTAGATGACACTACGTTGGAAAAAGCATTTTTTTTAATATTACCATAATCTTCCTTGCAGTTTCCTATATGAACCTCATTTTAGTTTAACTTATTATCCTCATGAAATTTAATATTTTCATCACTTGATTATTTACCTTGAAAAGAATTTGCGGCTGATCTATTCCCATTATCTTTTCCCCTTCCTTGCCTTTTTTCCATCCGGAAATACTTCATTTAAGAAAGTAAGTGTTGGAATATAGGACTGTGATGTGCAAAGAGGAGTTAACATTAATTATTTTCTTTTCGCCTACATGAAGGTAAACTTGCAGATTATTATATGCAAATGGTTAATTCTCAATCGGAAACAAATTTATACACACAGGAATGGCCTACGCTCATCTAGATATTCATCGTTAGGTGTAATTAGATTACTGAAATTTCGCTTTTATGTGTGTACAAATGCAAGCAAATACACGCATACACATGACACAAACGTATCCGGTTAAAAGTCAGTAATGTCTACGAGGTCTACGAGTAAGTTTAAATACAGCAATGTGAACAAATTTACCACTTTACTTCATAATGTTCAAATTCTTGGTCGGATAAGCTTGCCATTGAAAGAAGATTTCCAAAGAGGAAGCCGAAATATCCGGAGTGAAACCAACGACAATGGATACAAAGACTGATTCACAAAACAAAGGCCAGGTAATTATCGCTTTGACCTTTATATATTTGTCGCATTATTTCTGATCTACAATAGAACGAAGCCACTTAATGCTTTGAAGCATTATAATTTATTTACCTTATTATACCGCCAAGAATAAACCCATCCTTTGGGAAAATTTATGAGTTCACTACTATGCAAGTGTGAGATATGTGTCCATTTTTATATTTGAAGGATCGGATTAAATTCATGATTTTGTCTTTTGCATGTTCTGTTTCCTCTTTATTTACGCATATATTACAATTAATAATTGATTTTTACTTATGGGTCAGGCCCAGTTTTGACGCGTTAGAGACATTTACGTCGATGAATTATTCGTCTAGCTTAGTTAAAGTAAACAAAATTGATTATTTTTTCAACAATATATTTCTAAGAGCGGAAATAAGGTGAAAGTTATGTGACAATATGTTTACACTTGTCCTTGGATATCCGTATGATTGAGGTACTTTTATAAATTAGTAGCTTACCTCGGTTTAACCGGTAACCTTTCTGAATCTATAAGCTTTGCAAACAGTAATTTAAGTAACTGCTGCTTGTTTGCATATTGTTAGTTGTGATTTATTTGACACGATCCACCAATGAGCACACAGATATGTTTGAAATAACTGTTTTCATTGATTCGATTTAGAAAGCAGAAATTCATTAACAAAGGTCCAAACAGTTTATAAAATTCAGTTACAGCAAGATTTGCATATCTGGTGGAAGGGTTAGTTCCGTTTCCTATTTTTTGATCCAGACCTTTGCTAACAAACGAAAATATGTTCAGTGTACGTTACCTTGGATTTCTCATCGCAAACAAGCATATCAAAACATCGTTTCAATCATTTTAGTTTGATTTAAAAAGCAATTATTTTATTTATTACATTTTTGATTAGGAATACACTATGTGTTTAAAGTTCATTAGTGATGGTGAGGATTATAATGATGAATGGGTTGAAAAACTGAGTGCAATAAAGCCACTTTGCATGATAAATGTTATATTCAGCCTTTCAAATATATATAAGCATCTTTATCTGTACATACTTGAAAAAGAAACATTTCTTGTATCTGACAAAAATTTCCCCTGTCTGTATACATACAGACGGTCAAATGAAAATATTTTAATGTTTGAAATGAATATCATGCTGATCTTAAAATGGTTTATAAAAGAATGTATAAAGGACGGGGTATCTACGATTAATTTGATTATGCAACAGCAAAATAATTACGCTGTTTATGTTGAGCCTTTAAATGAGATTTTTGGTGCTTTCACATACAGTTTTCGTACTGTTGCCTCGATGATGACGAGAATATTTCGAATATATTCTGCTGATAAATTTGAAGATGTTTTTTATTCTGATTAAGCAAATGGTAATAATTTCGTTATTTTGAAATGGTTTTATTATTAACAAGATGTTATAATTGCTAATTTTTACGGAAATTTTCTAATTGATTATGTTGATGGCATTCATAATGGAGATAAATATTGTTTTTGCAAAAATAAATAGTAAAATTAAATGCGGATATCGGTAATTTGTGTATTATTACGGCATACCTCTTAACAGAAGAAGAAATGTAAACAATACCTTGTTAGTCAGAACAAAGTTAAAGCTATTGTATAGTACAAAATATAACAAAACCGTATTCATTTTAGTAACAAATTTGTCTTTGTATGCGCCAGGTGTTATGCATTAGTCAATTGTTAAATTTTTTTGACTTACAATTTATGGACAATTAAACAAAAATTGATTGCGCGTGTGGTGATAACAATTACTTTTTATCAAGGTTTCAATCTTGATATAAACACCTGACTCATTATGTACAATCATTTGTCAGTATAAACTAAGTATTATATAGTGCGGAAAAGGCAATTCATCCAGTAGACTGGTTTCGTCCTTATTGAGAACTCATTACGTACTGGCCAGAATTTGCCGCGGACATGGCTCAAACCTGGCAAGGACTGCTTCGGAACCTGGTGCTCTAATCACAGAGCCACCCTGCCGCACACTAGAAACCATTTTCAGTTATATACCAAAAAATGTTTCTTGGTTAACTATTCCTATTTGTAGAGCTTAAATAGCATCGCTCTCGCCCTTAAGTTCCAATTCACCATCCCCAATCTTTCGTTATAGAACTGATACCACGTTACATGGGGAAGTAGTATCGAAATGAACATTTATATAATTAAATGAACGTTGATTGCACGGACAGTGATAACAATTACTTTTAATTAATGTTGCGATTATGAAATAAATACCTGGCCCATTATGTACACATATTTGTCAGTATAAACTAAGTATTTTTATTGCGGAAAAGGCAATTCATCCAGTAGACCGGTTTTGTCCTTAATGGCAACTCATAACATACTGGCCAGAATTTCCCGCGCATAGGGTTCGAACCTGGGCACGTCTGCTTTGGAAACTGGTGATCTTACCACTGAGCCATATTGCTTTTTCAACACTGCAATACTACGTTAATAATGACAAATGTATGTAAATAATGGGTCAGATGTTTATATCAATATCGCAATCTTGATTAAAGGTAATTTTTATCACCATCCGCGTAACCAATGTTCATTTATTTATATAAATGTTCATTTCAATACCACTTCCCCCTGTAACGTGGTATCTATTCGATATTGATATATTGGGGGTGGTTAGTTAGAACTTTAGAGCTGAAGCGATGCTATATGGGCTCTACCTAAAAGAAAGGCTGAACAAGAAACATTAGTTGGTATATAACTGAAAATTGTGAGTAGTATGCGGCAGGGTGCCTCAGTGGTTAGAGTACCAGACTCTGAAGATGACGTTCCCAGGTTCCAGCCCTATCCGCAGCACATTTTTTCCGGTGCGTGATGTACTCCCATCATGGATGAAACCAGTCTACTGGATGAATTGCTTTTTCCGCACCATAAAATACTTATTTTATACCGACAAATGTATGTAAATAATGGGTCAGGTGTTTATATCAAGAACGCAACCCTGATTAAAAGTAAGCTACGTATCAGTTTGAGCTTCGTTCACTAATCGCAAAATGCTTAAGTTAATTTGCACTGAGTTTCGAGCGTTGAGCAGCCTTTTACGAATAATCATCCACGTGTTTTGCATATATTTCCGTCACCTGGAAATGCACTTATAGTTAATGCAAACTGTTGCACATTATCCTTGCCTAACACATTAATTCGTATGATTTGGACCATCGCAAGTGTGAATATAGAAATGCTATTGGAGGAAGTTTTCTAAATGATAATTATGAAACTGATATTTTCTTATGGCAACGTATAATAAAGTTGCATATGATTGGGAAAAAAATAAAATATTCCCTGATTTGTTCCGATATTAGGCATATCCATGTGAGTGTACGTGCTATAAGTAAAACTTACCTGCAAAGACACAGTTTGAGAATGCTTCGTCATTTAGGAAATAGCAAATTACTATTCGCAAAATGTGTAAATACGTTGCCGTTATTCATATTTATGGTCAGGATATGTGATATGATAACGAATACCCCTACTGATATTGCAACAACTGCAGAAAACACATCTATTCCCAATTTGAGGGGCTATAGGCAATTAAATCCCTGCAGTTTTAACACGCTGGAATTATTCTTTCACATTTCAAGAAATGAATGTAAACTTACATTAAATTTAACAAATAGTGTATATGTACTTGTTTTATTCGTACTTTAATCATTGATTGAAAAAATAACGATCGGTCAAATAATACAAAATAATTGCGATTAAATCATATTTAATCGGCTATTTTATAATAACCATTTACATAAAGCGAATTTTTTTTGCTCAATATGAAGTTAAAATGAAAGTCAAAAGCTTACTAGCCATTTTATATTGTACATTTAAAATAAATTCTTCAAAACGTCAATGGTGTTAGTTAAAGTAGAATATAAAAAAAATATTTCTATTCCAATTCATTTTTTTGGCAACAATTATTCTATAGAAGACATTAGTTTAACGAAATGAACTAACAAATCCGAACAAAATCGGATTTTTATTTTGCAAAATTTTACGGAACTTACAGCATTACAACTTAAATCCAACTTCTCCAAGCAAATGAGTCCTGTAAAACAGTTGGGACGAAGTCCTTGCATACGACAGGATTGCATCTTCAAATTAACAAGCCGAGTGAATTGACTGCCAAAATTTTGAGGCAACCAAAAGTTAGCACCACGTGGAAAGCTTTCCCAGTTGTCACTGGAAGACGATGTCCTTCCTGAGTCATCTTGGCTATCGTCAGAGCTTCGCGCTGTTAAGTCTCGTTGTGATGACTGACCTAATGGCTGAGTATTGTATCCAAGTGGATTATGCGACATGTCCAGTGTCGTAAGGCTGTTGCCCAACTCCGCCAGAACAGGAGGTATATTCGTGAAATAGTTATGTGACAAATAGAGTTTTCGAAGGCGTTGTGATATACTAAATGTGCTTGGTAGGCAATTCAAACAGCAATGGTCTAGACGTAGAAGCTGGAAAAGTTTAATTAAAACGACAATGTTTCAAGATTTCTGTTATTTTCTCCAAAAATGACATTTAGAGCATGTTTAATTTTCGAAGACATAAACGACATCTTCATTAGTTTTGCCGGAGCGATGTAGATAATAGTAAGGCTAAAAATTACACATGTCAGAAACCTATGCGTGAATGCCGCACATCCGATTTTCTAAAAATTATACGTTCATCACGCTTCAATCTGCGTATTTAAGTTTGCGGTCCTGCTCTGACGCCAATTATGGAAGGTCGAAAACATTATTAAAAGATTTGTTTTCACCAACGCACATTACATTATTAATTTTTTTATTTGATGGTTCAATATTTTGTTCAAAATCGTCCATTAAATTCAAAGAAATTGATGCTCTTATTTAAAAAATTATAAGTGAGATATTAAGCGTCGATATTAAGGCTAAATTTTGTGGAAAATGTTTAAATGCTTCTAGTTTAAAATGGCTAATTTGAGATAAATTTAAGATCTTTGCAAACGAACTAAATACTCTTCTATGGAAGATAGTATTGCAGTGATTGATGCGCACGTAAAACCTTGTTTGTTTACAAATATTTCAGTTTAAACGCAAATCCCAGATTTGCGAAGTGCTATGATTGTGCTGGCATAGTCCATAAGAGCAGTATTGCTATTTAAGTTGCTTAACCAATAGCCTGATGAAATTATTCAATCTATAATTTTAATGTGTAGTCTGTTCGTGGTGCAATGTTGACCTTCTATTTTCAACAACAAGCCTTTCATAAAATAAAATCTAAAATTGAATAAATGATACCGCATTTTACCTTGAAGTAAAGCATTTACTTAAAGGTAAAGAATACACTTGACTTTAGCGAAAAGACTAGCTCCGTTCTCATTTTACACACCACCTAAAACTCTCGAAATTCAGAGACTACAATATATCTTTTAAAATATAATTAATGGCACTCTTTGTACTCAATTTCAAGTTGACATAAATTCAGGTATATTAAACAATTTTACAACTAATACAAAATCAAGTGCTTGTGCGCATTTGATGAGATTATTATAAAACAATGCCGAATAATCCACTGATTTCCTTAGAGTAGACACTGATTTATACCTTGTTATAGTATCAAAAAGGCATTCATTTAGCCAAATCAGCCATTACACTCGGGTATAATGTAGAAATTATCTAACGCCTTATGTGAAAATTAGCAGAGGTTATGCCACTTTGAGAAAAACCTGGATAATTTTGTTCAAGTGAGTTTCCTTCTAAAGGCACTCACTTTAATCAAGGTTGCGATCATGATATAAACACCTGACCTATTATATACATACATTTGTCAGTAAAAATTAAGTATTGTACAGTATAGAAAAGGCAATTCATCCGTTATACCGATTTCACCCACAAGAACCAGAATTTGTGTCCAAATGTCCTGGCCATTCTGGTGGTATCGTTGTCCCATCCCACCAAAATATATAGTGGTTAAAGGGCGTAATACCGGCTCCTACTGATGAGTCGCCAGTAAGCACGAAACGAATGTGCATGAGATTATACTTTCCGTTCATGCTGCCTTTGGTTTATCCTTCTGGTCACAACTGAACTGATATGTTACTAGGTTCGCAACACCTAATACATACACTAAACAATTGTCTGCTGCTTCCAACTTTATCCTAGGCAGGTTTTGTTCGGAAAATTTAATTTGGTTTCATGAATATACTACTAAACCTTTCTTTGCGAAAGCCTCAGGTAATTAAAAATAGATGCGATTTTTTCAAACAATAATTTATTTTGTCTGACTACAGCAGCTATCTGCAAAAGCCCCAAAATAAAGATTCGAGTTAAATTATCTAATATTCCACGTATACTCAGTTTATGGTAAAACTGATTATAAATTGAAATATCGCAAGCTGAGGTTACAGTTCTACATTACTTAGCTGAAAGCTCATTAACAAAATTATTGAAAAGCTTAAATACTAATTATTTTTTTCTTAGTGGCAGAAGTAAATACACAAGAAAAATAAATAACTGAGTGTGTTCTTTATAAAGTCTTAAACAACGTCTCTTGCCAATAAAACAATGTGAAATTTGTGTTGTTTTATCTCGGGATATTTTAAAATAACTAATTTAATAGGTGGTACCTATGAAACTTTGTCTCTTTGTCGTTAAAATCCATGTTGGCCTAAATAAAGTAGCTGTATTTGAAACAATTCTCAATCTTCAACAGTGTGTAATTCAATTTGAAGAAAAAATTGAAATCCGCCTTGTTTCGAGTTAAATGATAAAAAAACATTATGTTCGGCCTTTATGATGTGTCTTACTCGTTTTATAAAAGAATTTTAGACTAAACCAAACTGCTGAAGCAGAGAATACATTATTTACAAAAATCACATTTCAAACAACGTGTATTTCCGGGTTTTTGTAGCATTTTCTAAAATTGACGCATTGCTGAAGCACTCAGTTTTAACATTCCTTGTTCGCCAGAAAAATAAACTAACAAAATTACAAATCTGCTACCTGTAGAACCTGTGAAGTTCTGCTTCATGTTACCAAAAGGTGCTAATTAGTGCACTTACTCTGAGGTTAGGCAGCTCAAAAAGTACTAATGGCACATGTTCCGACTTTATTTGACAGCGTCGCAGTAACTGATCGATACTATCCATTGCTTTCGCTGCAGGTTCTTTTGATGTGAAATCGGACCTTGGTGTTTTCGTAGATCGTGTTAACCTCCCATCGTTCTGAGACGATCTTCTTTGTTCACTTCCATTCGACTAATTTTTTAAATATTTTTAAACATACAAAAGTGTTTATATCATATCAACTGATTGTTCGAACAAAATAGGATAAAAATTACGGCGGTTAATTGAAATCTATGCGTGAGCAAATATTAAATAATTCATTGTAGCTATTTGTAGAATAAACGTAATTTGCACGACTGTGCATTTCAGTTTGAAATTCTTAAATTAACCTGCAAATGAAACTTTCTTTTGAGTTTAAAACCTTTTAATAATGAATTTAGATTGTTTCCAAACAATCAAACAAACTGTATTAACATATTGTTCAGATACGTTTTAATCAAAGTACAAATGATGACTATTCATATATGAGATCGTCTCAGAATAAAATGAGGCAGTATCACTTGTATGGTTACCTTTTTTCTGCCTGATAATTTTTCCTTCCCAAATTCACTGTTTTGTGCCAATTGCGGTTTTCTTTGCTTTTCACTACTATTAAAAGTTTTAACTACAGGCAATGTCAATTTTTCGTTTTGGTTGACCATCTCAATATCGGTATTGCTCTTTTCGTTTATGTCAGCAATATCCGCACTCCCATTCTTGACAGATTCTAAAAGATGATTCCCATTCGGTGACATTTTATGCTTTGTTTCCTCTACAAAGCTAAAATCTGTTGCATTGACATTGGAACTGCCTATTTTATCTTTGCTTGCTTCCGACAAGTTGAGCTTGATGCAATCACCGTTGTTTTCTTCTTTCTCATCCTCTTCATCGTGTTCGGGAATACCACGTGATTTATCCAAGGAATAGGCGCCTTGGCTTGCGTTTAAAGCGATAATTGAAGCAGCTATCCACTCAGCAGTATTTGATGAGCCTCCTCCATTAGAAGACATTTTACCAGTTGTAGTGAATTTTCCTCTGCTTTCCTGAATAGTTACAATTGAAATAAAATTAAACTAAAAAATCGCAATGATTCTAGCAAAAATGAAATATAATCTATGAACCTAGATTGTCTTTAGAACAATAAATTATGTTTTGCTTATAAATAAATAAATGAATATATATATATATATATATATATATATATATATATATATATCATCATTATGTCTTTTGCATTCGAATGCTACATAGTTTATTTCGTATTAGGTAAAAAATCACACTAACAACAAAGTAGATAGCAGACATTAATTTCGAGAATACTAAACATCACTTTACAATCTTTCAGTTATTTGCATCCAAGGGGTTTTCATTGGATTATGCGGGGGGCAACTATACTTACTCGGTTTTACTACTATTTCTTGGTGCATGTAATTAGTAAATTTATATGCGTGTGACTTTATATATATGTATATATAAATAAATAAATATAAATATTCAAAAGTTTCGTCAACATGATATTCTAATTGACTGGCCAAGAATAACAAATTTCAACAACAATCTACTAGTATCCAGTCAAGAACAAACAGGCCCTGGACTAGAATCAAATAAAACATACAATCGGATTAAATAAACTGAAGTGGAAGCTAAATAGAGGCGCATATGCGACAGAAGTTTCCAAAAATGAGTGTTTAACACTGCAATCCATGACTATGCTGTTACCATGTTGAAATTATAAATTTACGCAACAAGGTGAAACGATCAACTACACTGGGAAAAATAGCACACGTACATATAACAATGTACAATGCGCACAAATAGTTAATTCTCAATCCATCAAAACAATAATGACCAGATCTCAGACATCACTTTGCAATACTGCGAGAATGACATTTACATGCAAACACGCATACACACAAACACAAACGCATACACACTTACCAACTAGCCAAAACAAGAAACAGAAGTAAAAACGAGTCAGATTTGTTACCACTAACATAATCAATTGAAAACCCAAAATGTATAAATATGTATGATTGTATAAGAGATGATTAGTATTCACGAAATAAATGGCCTTTATCCACTTTTTTATTAATGTGTTCTTTCTTCCTAATTATAAATATACTGTGTAATATTAAAAGGCATGGACATTATAAAGAATATATATATATATATATATATATATATATATATATGTTTATCTATTTATTTAAGTGTGTGTAATCTATTGAGAAAAAATATATCAAATATATTTTTTATTGTGAAATGTGCGAGAATATTTGGCTATTATTAACATAATTTTTGGACGTTACCTAAACAGGAACGCTTGGCACAGACTAACCTAAAATAAATAAACATTTCTCATGTCATAATTTGCCATAGCTTGTAAAGTAATTGCCCTTTTTCCTAACTTAGAATTGTTGTTTATTCGTCTTCACGCGAATCGGCTTTAATTGATCTGCACAAATTTATTAACTAGCTTTTGAAATGAATTTGATATTTGCAATTTACTGCTAAAGAATACTGTTAGTGAAAAATCATTACCACTTTTCTTGACGTAGTTTATCCTGAAGGCATCATCTTTCGAAATGCGCAAACGTTTATTGGTTGTGTGACATTAAAAATTTGTATAAAGTTTTAATTTCAACAGTCACTAAACTTAATTACTCCTCACATTTGAAAGAGTCTAAAATTAAAAAGTCACCTAACCGTGATTTAACATTGAATTTAATTGGATTGGTATTGAGAAGATTTATAGTTTAATAGTAAGCTTTTATTCAAACCACCCATTTAAAAAGAAATTGGCGTTCAAATTTCGTAGAATTTTAGAAGATCTGAAAGAATTGAAAGAGAAAAATGAGAGGAGTAACTAAGCAGGTTGGAGGAGATATATGTGGAGAATGAATCTTCAAAGATAATTAATGAATTTGTAAATAGCACAATTTAATCGAATTATAAATATTAGCTAACTCGAAGAAACGGCAACGCAAATAATCATATACTACTGTATACCTAGTCTTTTCAATTCATTATGAAATACGTTTTAGTATCATAATATACTGTACCACGTTTAGCCTTTTTCCTGAAATTCTTATCTAGTACTTCAGGTACAATTTTCATGTTCTTATTTGTTTAAAATGCGCATTGATTGACTTAAAATTCATTTATTTTCATTTTTTAGCCTTCGAATATTACTTTTGCCTAGAAATCATTAACTTCACTCGACTATGTAAAGTGTCTTTCTAATGAAGAATTGGTAGTTTGTGTGTCTTCATAGATTTAATTTTCAATCAAAAGACGGCTTTGCATTAAATATTTGTCCGTTTTAAGCAGAGCGATCTCAAATTTTCATGACTTCAACATTTACACCATCAAAAATTATCTATAATAAGTATTACTACATACTATGAATCCCTGCCACACGACATTTTTTACTTTAAATATGCAAGAAACAACGGCAGTAATTGCAGAAAATGGGAGACAAATATCGATCAAGGATAAAACAAAATGTCATTACTATTTATTGATAAACAGATGCAACATACTGTCGAAAACTTTGGCGCACTATCAGAAACATACTTGCGAATCACGAAAAAAATATTTAATTATGCTATAATGACATTTTTACGAATAACATAGTTTATATATATATATATATATATATATATATATATATATATATATATATATATATATATATATATGTATATATATATATGTATATATATATATATATAAGTTTTTACGAAAAGATATCAAATTGAATAATAAAGAGTATCTAAGATACACAAGCAAAGTAAAGAGTAAGTCTAATACGCGCAAAAATATGCTCTTTATTATTCAATTTGTTTTTTTATAAAACGTATTGTTTAAATCTATATATATATATATATATATTCTTATTTGTATGTAGCTATATATATTGATTTGCCAGCGTGCTCACGAATTTACCAATAATTTTCGAATTTGCACGTGTCATTGCGATAATTTTGCTAAATTTGTGTGAGTTGGCTTCTGTATGCGCATTATGCTCCCGTTATTTTAAATGAAAAATACTTTAACGTGTCAGAATCAATTAACACGTGAAGGTTTTGCCAAATCCACAATTTATATCGAAATCTACTACAGCTTTAGAGTCGAGAGATTAACTTATTGAAATTTGTTACGAATGGAATTATATTCAACTATTTGGTAGGTTAGCGAGCGAGATAGAATTGATAATAATAATAATAATAATAACAAAGCAAATAGTTGGTATAAGAATAAATGAAAGCATATTTATGAAATCATTCCACAACAGAAGTTTGTTCCTTTAGAAGCCAAAATTATTATAATAATAACAAGCAAAAATTATATTTATTTTTAAAGGGATTTTAAGTATAACACTAATTTGAAATTACTCAGTAATAAATTAGCGCCAGAAGGAAAGCACAAAATTATAAAAATTCAAAAAAATTATTTAAGTGAAAGAGTTTTAATTCATATTTATTTAGTTATAAAATTTTCATTATTATTTTGACAGAAAGAACATACTTTGTTATGCATGTTTATTTAATACATGCAATAAACTATCTAAAATATTGAAAAAAATTTAACTGTATATCTAAATAAATTTGAAAATATTGCCTAATCAAAGACATAGAGGAGCAAAGTGCATTCCCAAAAATAGACTATGTTTTCCCGGACAATTTCTGTAATGTAACTCTTAGCATTTTCAGCTGAAGAAATTTTATCACCATATAGAACCCTAAGGTTAACTACTTTGGTTCAATCAGGACGGAATATAAATTCGATTTTATAATTGTTTCGTACTGTTTATCTAATAAAAATTTCTTCTTTAAAGCATGTTAGTGATTAATAAATTTCTTTAATGGTTCAAAACTGCCACAAAAATATTTTTTTATGGAGCATGATAAACTGCGCTGGTTCACCTGATTGGACGTATTAATGAAAATAGATATATATATAGTAATTTAAATGAGAAAAATATACCAAAAGTTATCAAGGTATTCAAAGATAATCAATTTTCTAAAATCAAGTTTTCGGGTTACAGATAAACACCAAACCTATCTTACTTAAAAGAGGTCGCACGACATAGCTCAACTATCATCAGTCTAATAGACTTACGTTTATTTACTCACCACGGTTATCATTATAACACGCCGGAAAACGAACTTACGACAATCAAACAGCAATACGTTAATATTTTATCGAAAGTCAGTTATGCTGCTCTGATAATTAGTGCTCTTGCATACACTGTACTTAAATAGAATTTCGAATGCTATTATATATTCAATCGTAAACAAATCTTTTTGTTAAAATCAAATCTGGAAAAAAATAATGCGTAGTATTGTATAATCCTCGTTAGTTGGACTTACCATCGTGTTCTTATGATCATCATAGAAGATAAATCCGCGTCAATGGGCACAACTATTAGTTATTTGTCTTTATGTGCGAATGGTCAAAATAAAATACGATTGGTGTTAAACTTAAGTCCACATATTTGATGTAATTTCATGACCTGCATTGATGTTTGTTATAATATCATTTTGCAATTTTTGATTTGGCAGAATCTTTCGTACATAGCTGAAATATAATCAATTTGTTAGAACAAAAAAATAATTAAATTTCAAAGGGGTATATTGTCCATTTCTTTAAATCAGGTTTACGAGCTTGAAGTAAACACCAACCAGTCGTCGAACAACATAACAAAACTACCGCCAGTCGCAACTCACTGACGAGTATCGACCTTCCATGATCATCATCAGAGTACAATGTATGCAAGACTACTAGAGGTGAGAGCCGCATATCTAATTTTGCTTTTCATATATATGCAATGCGGATTGAATCTCGCTAATCAGTTTGCCATCGTACTCTGATGATTATGGAAAGTCGAAACGTTTCAGTGCGTTGCGAATGGCGGTAGTTTTTCTATTTTGTTCGAAAACTTGATTTAAAGACTTTTTACCACCACCCGTGCAATCAATGATTGTTTAATTGTAATGTCTAAGTATTTCTGTGGCGA
Organism: Eudiplozoon nipponicum; assembly: GCA_029291075.1. Taxonomy (NCBI): domain Eukaryota; kingdom Metazoa; phylum Platyhelminthes; class Monogenea; order Mazocraeidea; family Diplozoidae; genus Eudiplozoon; species Eudiplozoon nipponicum. The sequence continues at coordinate 24,676 of JAQBSW010007031.1, forward strand.
AAGCTGCAAACAGTTAATGTTTGTGACTGCATAGAAATTTTGTAGCCTACATTTCCACTAGAGTTCTATGTATGTGAGACTACTAGACGTAAGAGCCGCATTTCTCATTTTGTTTTTCATATTTATGCAATGCGGATTGCACCTTGCTAGTCAGTTTTCCGTCTTACTCTGATGATGATCATGGTAGGTAGAAATGTGTCAGGGCGTGCGACTGGCGGTAATTTTGCAACGTTGTTCAACGACCAGTTAAATACAATGAGATAGGTGTTTATTTCAAGTATGCAAACTTCATTTTACGAATTGTTGTCACCACCCCCGGCATAAATGGTTGTTTAGTTGATGCATTTTTCCTTTAATTAATTTATTTATACAAGTGAGCAAAGCATAATCCTCTTGAATCCGCCAATTCAGCATTAAAAATATTAATTGACGAAATGCTTAATGTTTGGCTTATTCTAAATAATTCTTTATTCTGTTATTCCTATGAATGATTACAGTGCATTTAATTTAACTGTCCTAAACCCATATCCAAAAACCGAATTAAAAATATAAAACGAGGTATGTCCATGGTTAATCTAGATACATTAACATATATGTGAAGAGGAAAGGCATATTAAATGTATATTTAATCATGAATGCTTCATTTTCATTTAATATAATTTTTTAAACAGTTTTTGGCTACTAAAAGTAGGACATTCAGTTGTTTTAAAATAATTACTTCGATTAAACCTAGTTTTATCACGGTTCAGTATTGAAATTGTTTTCATACAATGCAAGTTACATTTGACTCCATTAACTGTAATCGATAAGGTAAAACGACATCTTACGATAGATACAGTTAAAACAAAGTAATAATAAAAATATTAGGAAAAATAGATTATTGATATTTAAAATTCTTTAATGCGCTAATAGTTCCACCCTGTTGTCAGTATGATAAACACGAATAGCCAAGCGTTCCGCAAAAGATTGCACCTAGGATTCCAGATTCGTATACATCTATGGCCTGTCTGTGGGCTACTTTGTTCGAAATTAAAGACAGTGACGTTAAACAAAGGGCCGCGGGCCATTTTAATGTGTTTTGTATTAAATTTGTTAAATAGTAGCACGGGATTCAAAATTCTCTTCCTTTGAGCACAATTTCACAATATAAAGAACCTTTTGAAACAAATTCGGGCATACATCGCATCAATCAGATTTATACTGAAACTTAAATAAAAGTATATATATTTAAGAGTAGTTGATATTCTTGAGAAAGATTAGCTTAAGGACATTTCCGTACTGTCCTGAATTACGAGGGTGAAATAAGTATAAAGAATAAATACATAATAAAACAGTGTTGATTGTAAAATAAATCAATAAAGCTTTGATTATGGAATGTCTACGTAACAGTTGCTGTAGAAATACAGTATGCGGGGCTACTTCCACACTTGGAAAAATGTTTATTCATGATTTCATTGGAGGCTACACCAAAGAACGCTTCATTTGAAAAAAATAGAGCAGCATAAATTTGTTTTAAGAAAATAGAGAAAAAATTGAAATAAAAAAAAATTAGAACATAAAAATAAACGAAGAAATTACAGTTAAATATAATCGAAAAAATTGTTAAACAGAAAAAAATATGTAATCGACTTCTAAATAATCATTTTTTTACAAATTTCAACTTTATGAGCAATTCATAAATAAAAATAAAAATACTAATAATAGCAACAATACAAATATCATTATTAAAAATAACCAATTTTGTAAAAAATAAAAATAATAATAATGATACTATTAAAATTAATATTAAGATTAACATTAGTAATAATAATACTCCTAATACTACTAGTACTATTAGTAGTAGTAGTAGTAGAACTACTACTATTTTTATTGATGCCGATCAAGATGATGATAGTTAAGAAGTTGATAATGATCTAAATGACAATTATAATAATAATTATGGTGGAGATGATGATAATGGTGATGATGGTGATGATGATAGTGATGATGTTGTTCTTGTTGTTGATGATGATAATGATGATGATGATGAAGAGGCTGAAGAGGATAATGAGGATGAGAATGAGGATAACAATTATGACAAGAATGAAGTTGTTGGTGATGATCATGTTGATGAGGTTAATAATGTTTATTATTAGAATCACCATCCTAATCACCATAGTTAAAATTACAAAAACAGTGATAATGAATCCAGTTAATTATCTGTTTTACTAATATCACTCAAAAATTTCCCTCCGATTTGAAGTTATTTAATTTTACAACACGTAAAATGTTTCAAATATCTTATTTCAATCAACTAAATAAATTTAATATAGTCCTCTGTTTCATATATTACTTTACTTTAATTAACCGAATAAATTTTATATAATATTTTCGGCAAATAATCCATGTAATTTCCTTAAGTTATGGGGCATTAAGTATTATACTATAACATAGTTTTAATCTTCAAAAGATGAAGTCATGAATACAGAAGCCATACACTTCCTTTAGGTGTACTTAAGCATTAAACAGCCATTGATATCGCGGATACTTGAACGTTAGCAAGTTCTTTTAAAAATATAAAATGTCTTATGAAGTAATTAATATTCTATAAATGAGTTCTTCAATATAGTCACCGTCTTGATCAATTATATTTATTAGATCTATAGGAAACTTTTGTGTAAGATTAAAATAAATAATAAGATAAAAAATAATATACATATATATATATATATATATATATATATATATATATATTACACAGTGTATTTCTTATAAGGAATAAAGCCCATAGCAAAAAAAGTGATAAATGGCCATTTATTTTGAGAAAACTAAACATCATTTTAAAATAATTCATTGATATACATCTTGGGTTTTCATTTGATTATGGGAGTAGCAATTAGTCTGACTCGAGTTTACTTCTATTTCTCCTTTGGGCTGATTAGTAATTGTATATTCGTATATGTACCTGTGTGTCTGTTTGCGTGTATGGGTGTTTCTCGTCGTATTGCAAAGTGATGGCTGAGATCTGGTTATTCAACATATATATATATATATATATATATATATATATATATATTGAGGTCAATGCGAATTTATCTGTTAGTAAGTATAAGTGAAAAAGATAGGTGATATTTCTCTTTTATAGAATCGGCTATAAATTCCATTCGAAGACAAAATCAACGAAACTCAATGGTGAGAATAATGTAGAAATATCACATATACTTTAGGAATGATTTAACCAATTTAGGTATATTAAAATAAGTATCCTATTTCATTATTTTATAAGCTAAGAAGCAGTTTTTCCGTAGTGGTATATAATCTTACCAAACTTCCTCCAACTGGACTTGTTGCTGATGTAGTAGATGCAGCCCCTGTCGGCAAACGCCCTCTTTGCATGTTATCTCCAGTAAGAGATGCATTTTCTGGCTATCAAGGTTAGATAGAAGAAAGAAAAGCAAAATATACAGTTCAACAATTTTATTAATTAATAAAATTCACAAAAAAGTATAATATTATTTTTCATTAATTAAATATGACTAAGAAGACAATCAAGTAACTACTAACGTATAGGATATTAGACATTCGCAAAATTTCGTAAATATCGATTAATCTGAAAAATTGGATTGACTTGACAAGCTGGTAGAGTAATAGTCTGGAAAAAGTATTGTATTCATCAATTGTGCATCCAGAATATCTCTTCGTGCATAAATGAAGTTTATTTTTGCCTTAAAGGACATACTCTATTGGCAATATACGAACTCGCCATTTCACATAATATAAAACTCTGTTTCAAGTAAGCTTTCAAGAAATAAAAGCCAACGTCAGGTCATAAGTGCAATATATATTTTGTCAAGCGATATGGATAAATGAAAATTAATAATATTAGAACTTCAAAAATTGTAAGTGATAACAATCATTTGTCACAGGAGAAATAAATCTTCCGCTCAGTGGATTAAAGAAGATCTATGCCACTGAGATAGTATTAACGAAACCTGTCTACTGTATCATGATTTCCGCTATACTCACACAAAATTTTGCCCGTTTAAATATTTTTTTTGTTAATAAGGGTATGATACGGCGACATCAACGAACCAGTAAAACGAATAATTACAGGTGGCCTCTAGATTGTTAGCCTAATACTTTTGCGGTTTCAGCCGATCACTGGAGTGACCTTGACAGCCCTTCGAAAATGATGCATAAATGCCCTTTCAAACAGTGCCATAAACAACGCGAAACAGGTTCTTCAAAAAAAATTGACTTTGATAATTCAGCAAGGAGGGGCTGGATAGAATTGGTTGCTCTGTAAATTTAGTTCTTATGTACTACCTTCTGAAGCTTCATTGACAATGGCCTACATTAGACCTAATGAAACCATTGATTTCAAAGCTGACCAGGTACTGCTAGCTGCAGTGCGTAATCTCCAAACTCTCAGCAGCCTAACAGGTGACCGACAGTTTACTTGGCTTAAAGACATTGGGCATTGTGTGTATTGAAAAAGAGGGTCAAAACGGATTCGTCTGCAAATTTTGCCAATAGCAGCTGCAGCAAAGCTATCCCATCAAGAAATCTCAGGAAAAACAAATATTTCTGGTGTCACTAATGTTCTTAGGCAAACGAATTTGTTAAAGATTAGTAATAGGGCGTCGTTTAGCGCGAAATCCAGCTCCAGATCAAAACTGACCATTAAGAGAATTTTTAAAACGTTAAGCTTGACGTTAATCCATGTTTACATGAATATAGCGATATAAGAATAAAATTTTTAAAATAGAAAGATATTTGAGATACAGATTTCGTCCTTGAAATGAGCACCTCCATATTTTATCCAGGAACACAAAATTGCATAACAGTTGCCATATATATGAAATTGAAATAGATGAATCAGGTTGATTAGGGAATCAATTGAAATAAAATCAGGAATGAACTTAACGAATGTGAAATTTGTAGAAAAATCATTAGACACAATATTTATTGAGGCCTTCCGAATGGCAGGAAACGTGGATTGAAGGAATCAGAGTTAGGAATAAATTAAAATAAGAGACTGCGACTATGAATTTGAGATATTAAACGGAGTTATAAAGGTAAATTTTGCCTGACATTCTATAATTGTAGTTAGATCATGATTTATTTTTAAACTGACTACACCAAATATTATATTTGATTTGGATATGTATATTATATATGACATACATTTTATATATATATATATATATATATATATATATATATATATATATTTTCATTGGGAAAAGAACACAATAACAAAGTGGATAAAGGCCATTTATTTCGTGAAAACTAATCAATATTTATATACAATCATATATATATATATATATATATATATATATATATATATATATATATATATATATATATATATATTTAGTTCAATTGATTATGCTGGTAGTAACAAATCTATGACTCTTTTACTATTTCTGTTTAGCTGATTGGTAAGTGTGCAGAAACAGAAGTAAAGAAGCGGGACAGTAATTTTATATTTTATAATCGTCCTTAATACTTATATATATAATTATATAACATAAATATACTTCTCCCTCTATTATTATCTTACAACTTACTATATTCAAGAAAATATATATATATGTATATAAAGATAGACATTATAAATTATATATATATATATATATATATATATATATATATACATATAGATAAGTATTTTAATGTTAAATAAGATCTATGGATCTACACGTGTAACTGTTTAGTCATATAAGACCCATGAAACATTAATACATAAATATATATAAATGTATATTATCGATTTATATAAGATGTGAAAATTATATGATTGCTTATATGTTTATCTAAATATACATAACATTTAATATATCTATTAATAACAGGTATATACAATTCTACATATCGAAGTAAGATGTGTGGTGAACTTACATGATTACATATATGCTTATTCAGATATGCAAAATATATATGGTTTGTACAAGTGTATATATATATATATATTAGATGTAAAAGGAACTCATTAGGTTGCTTATATATTAATTTAGATATACCCAATATATATGGTGTGTAGACGTGTATATGTATGGATATATATGTATTTATATAAATTGTTAGTAGAAACATATAGATATTTATATGTAAAATCGAATTTTAGGTACTTGAAGATCAAGGAACCTATTGTTGGCTTATAGATATATATATATATATATATATATATATATATATATATATGACTTACACATATACATATAAATAGATATTGAAATATAAACAAAAGTGTTCTTAATGATATAATTTATCCCTTGAAGAACTCAAATGGTTGCTTGTATGATATACATATTATATATCGTATATATATATATATCTATATATATATATATATATATGTATATATATATATTTATAAATATATAATCGATGTATATATAAGGAATTATAAAAGGCGTTGGAAGAACCCACATAGTTTTGCTTATATGATCATCTACATATGCATAATATATGGTGTGTAGACATATATATGAATGGATATTTATATATATGGTATGGGCATATGTAAATATAAATATGTAAATTATAATAAATATTATTTTTAATTATAGTATAAACCCAAAACGTAATAACCCACCTACGTTTACATAGAATTATATATATATATATATATATATATATATATATATATATATATATACGGTTTGGAAACAGATATTTAAATATAAAATTTAATTTATACAGGATATAAATATAAATGTGTATTTAGTTTGGATACCATTCGTTAGTGTAGGTTCCGTATTTGGCTATATCCAAACGATAGAATAATACTATATTATTTCAACTAACCTTTCTCTTTCTATAACCTATTGCATAAAGGATTAGATTAGGTAAACCGGGAATTTGAGGATTATTGCGATATGATTAAAATTTCAAAAAAATTGTTGATCCTTCAACGCATCGGGTAAAGTCCTTTTTTTAAATCGAGACATCACGGATAGGCGTGTATGTCAATTCATATGATTCGCTTATGCATATTCTATAAATGTCTTACTCACAGGAGTAAGACAACTTGTGGCAAATATGGTTAGCATGGTATCAACCCTGAAGATATAACTAGAAATGAAGTCCAGAAAATTTGGAAAGAAATCGGAAAATCTGGTCCTAACGTCATTTTCAAAAAAGCAATTGATATATAGGCAATACAATTTAAAAATAATTGATTGCGCGGGTGGTGGTAAAAATTCTTTAAATCAAGTTTACGAGCTTGAAGTAAACACCAATCCCATTGTATTTAACCAGTCATCGAGCAATATAAAAAAAACTACCGCCAGCCGCAACGCACTGACGCGTTTCGACCTTCCATAATCATCATCAGAGTACGACGACAAACTGACTATCGAGGATCACATCGCATCGAATATATATGGAAATCAAATTTAGATATGCGGCTCTCACCTCTAGCAGTCTTGCATACATTGAACTTGACTGGAAATGTCGGCTGCACAATTTCTATGCAGTCACGAACATTAACTGTTTGCAGCTTTCGCCACATATACATATATAGGCAATACAATTTAACAATAATTTATTGCGCGGGTGGTGGTGACAATTCTTTAAATCAAGTTTGCGAACTTGAAGTAAACACCAATCCCATTGTTTTTAACCATTCGTAGAACAGCTTAACAAAACTACCGCCAGACGCAACGAACTGGTGCAATTGATAGACGGCTTCAGAGTGAAGGGATTAGTGAATACGCATTAATCAATGACGAACACAATCTGTGTACCTGGAAATGTAAAGAAAGCAAGATTTACTAACATACGAGTGCTATAAATTGCCCTTCTGAAGAAAATTGCGGAATAAAATTAAAAGCTGACAACGCTGCGCAAGGTAAAACAACATTTAAATTCGTTGATGATTGGTTATAGTGCCTCGTTCAATGCGAAATACCGCTCCGGGCCAAAAATGAACATACCTACAGTTTTTAAAACGTTAAGATTTAGGTCGTACTGAATGAATACTGATTGCAAATGTAGGAAAACCCCTGGAACCTAACAATTTAACTATTCGATGCCTACAACAACATTTAAATTCGTTGATGACTTGTTATAGTGCCTCGTTCAATGCGAAATCCCGCTCCGGGCCAAAACTGACCATACCTACAGTTTTTAAAACGTTAAGATTTAGGTCGTACTGAATGAATACTGATTGCAGATGTAGGAAAACCCCTGGAACCTAACAATTTAACTATTCGATGCCTACATGAATATAGATATATAAGAATACAAATTTAAACATAAATACGGATAAATTAGATACAGTTTTCGTCCTTGCACTAAGCACCACCACATTTTTGGTAGTAACACAACATTGCATAACAGTACCATTTATAAACTCGTACGAATTTATACATTCTTCGTTCATCAGCAGAGCACAATAAAATAAGTGAAGATCAAGCCGACAAGGAAATTGCCTATTTCCCATCTATTGAACCTATATACATTTCTTTAAACTGAAATGTCGGCTACACGAAATCTGCTCTCTATTTACAATCGATTAGGTTATTCATTTAGAACACAATTAATTTCGCCATTGAGAATAACGGTTAGTTGAATAACAATTTCGGACTTAAAACGAATATCAATCCAATAATATGTTGAGGAATTGTACATACTTTTAGTTAGTCTACTATATTATAATTAATTAAATTATAACGTTTTGAGACATTTCGATTGGTTTTTTGACCGGTCCATCGAATTATCCATTTTTTTATTGACTGCCTGATGAAATTGTTATAAATTGATTGATCGATCACTTAAATTACTGATTTAATAATTGATTAATTGATTGCTTAAAAATATTAATTGATAGTTTTGTCAATGAAGAATTAGGTGTTGTGCACCTAGTAACAAATTAGTTCAATTATGACCAGAAAGATAAACCAAAGTCAAAATGATCGAAAGTATAATCTCGTGTACATTCCTTTCGTGCTTACTGGCGACTCATCAGTAGGAGCCGGTATTACGCCTTTACCCACTATATACTTGAGTGAGGGATGTGGGAAAATAGGACGTAAAGTCTCCTAGACGAATGTGTAAACCTGCAGTATTGAAGCTAACATTATATTATGTCTCGACAATACGACTTTAACGCTAACTCTATATAATATATATACCGTCTGTAAAGGATACTAACACTATGGCTATTGTGTCAGTAACCAATACCAACATTTGAGTACCGCAAATGTGCATGGTACTAGCACTATGCTAGCCGAGTTGGCATAGGGTACCAACACGATGGATTTAAATGTATGCTATAGTTTAACAAAATTGAGAATTACAACTATATCTGAACACCTGTTACTCCAGTAAATCCATATACTCTGGCCTTGATCGATATCAGTTATCACATTTCGCGTTAGTCATGACATCATACAATTAAATATATAACAGTTAGATTCTGTTTGTTGCGGAAAACTAATATATATGCAAGTATATAGTGGGTAAATGATGTAATACCGGCACCTACTGATGAGTCGCCATGAAACACGAAACAAATGTGCACGAGGTTATACTTTTCGTTCATGCTGTCATTGGTTTATCCTTCTGGTTATAATTGAACTAATTCTTTACTAGGTGCCCAGCACCTAACACATTATCGCGTATATATTAGAATACCGCAACAAAAAGAATCTAAAAGTTGTCAGTTCATTGATTGATTAAACATGTGTTAGATTTGTATTATGAACAGTTTAAATGAATGATTAGTTGAATGAATGAATAAGCATTTAAAATTATTATTAATTTATTCAATTAGTAATTACCTGGTGCAATTTTTTATTAGGTGATATATTTATTCTTAGTTTGTTAGATTTATTGACTGGATAAATTCTTTAAATCAAGTTTGCGAGCTTGAAGTAAACACCAATCCCATTGTATTTAACCAGTCGTCGAACAACATAACAAAACTACCGCCAGCTGCAACGCACTGACGCGTTTCGACCTTCCATGATCATCATCTGAGTACGACGGCAAACTGACTATCGAGGATCAAACCGCATTGAATATATATGGAAATCAAATTTAGATATGCGGCTCTCACCTCTAGCAGTCTTGCATACATTGAACTTGACTGGAAATGTCGGCTGCACAATTTCTATGCAGTCACGAACATTAACTGTTTGCAGCTTTCGCCACATATACATATATAGGCAATACAATTTAACAATAATTGATTGCGCGGGTGGTGGTAACAATTCTTTAAATCAAGTTTGCGAGCTTGAGGTAAACACCAATCCCATTGTATTTAACCAGTCGTCGAACAACATAACAAAACTACCGCCAGCCGCAACGCACTGACGCGTTTCGACCTTCCATGATCATCATCAGAGAACGATGGCAAATTGACTAGCGAGGATCAAACCGCTCTGAATATATATGGAAATCAAATTTAGATATGCGGCTCTCACATCTAACAGTCTCGCATACATTGAACTTGACTGGAAATGTCGGCTGCACAATTTCTATGCAGTCATGAACATTAACTGTTTGCAGCTTTCGCCACATATACATATATAGGCAATACAATTTAAACAATAATTGATTGCGCGGGTGGTAGTAACAATTCTTTAAATCAAGTTTGCGTGCTTGAAGTAAACACCAATCCCATTGTATTTAACCAGTCATCGAACAACATAACAAAACTACCGCCAGCTGCAACGCACCGACGCGTTTCGACCTTCCATGATCATCATCAGAGTACGACGGCAAACTGACTAGCGAGGATCAAACAGCATTGTATATATATGGAAATCAAATTTTCGATGTGCGGCTCTCACCTCTAGCAGTCTGGCATACATTGAACTTGACTGAAAATGTCGGCTGCACAATTTCTATGCAGTCACGAACATTAACTGTATGCAGCTTTCGCCACATATACTTATATATACAATACAATTTAACAATAATTGATTGCGCGGGTGGTGGTAACAATTCTTTAAATCAAGTTTGCGAGCTTCAAGTAAACACCAATCCCATTGTATTTAACCAGTCATCGAACAACATAACAAAACTACCGCCAGCTCCAACGCACTGACGCATTTCGACCTTCCATGATCATCATCAGAGTACGACGGCAAACTGACTATCGAGGATCAAACCGCATTTAATATATATGGAAATCAGATTTAGATATGCGGCTCTCACCTCTAGCAGTCTTGCATACATTGAACTTGGCTGGAAATGTCGGCTGCACAATTTCTATGCAGTCACGAACATTAACTGTTTGCAGCTTTCGCCACATATGCATATATAGGCAATACAATTTAAACAATAATTGATTGCGCGGGTGGTGGTAACAATTCTTTAAATCAAGTTTGCGTGCTTGAAGTAAACACCAATCCCATTGTATTTAACCAGTCATCGAACAACATAACAAAACTACCGCCAGCTGCAACGCACTGACGCGTTTCGACCTTCCATGATCATCATCAGAGTACGACGGCAAACTGACAAGCGAGGATCAAATCGCATTGAATATATATGGAAATCAAATTTAGATATGCGGCTCTCACCTCTAGCGGTCTCGCATACATTGAATTTGACTGGAAATGTCGGCTGCACAATTTCTATGCAGTCACGAACATTAAATGTTTGCAGCTTTCCCCACATATACATATATAGACAATACAATTTAACAATAATTGATTGCGCGGGTGGTGGTAACAATGCTTTAAATCAAGTTTGCGAGCTGGAAGTAAACACCAACCCCATTGTATTTAACCAGTCTACGAACAACATAACAAAACTACCGCCAGCTGCAACGCACTGACGCGTTTCGACCTTCCATGATCATCATCAGAGTATGACGGCAAACTGACTATCGAGGATCAAACCGCATTGAATATATATTGAAATCAAATTTAGATATGCGGCTCTCACCTCTAGCAGTCTCGCATACATTGAACTTGACTGGAAATGTCGGCTGCACAATTTCTATGCAGTCACGAACATTAACTGTTTGCAGCTTTCGCCACATAAACATATATAGGCAAAACAATTTAACAATAATTCATTGCGCGGGTGGTGGTAACAATTCTCTAAATCAAGATTGCGAGCTTGATGTAAACACCAATCCCATTGTTCTTAACAAGTCGTCCAACAACATAGCAAAACTACCGCCAGCCGCAACGCACTGACGCGTTTCGACCTTCCATGATCATCATCATAGTATGACGGCAAACTGGCTATCGAGGATCAAACCGCATTGAATATATATGGAAATCAAATTTAGATATGCTGCTCTCACCTCTAGCAGTCTTGCATACATTGAACTTGACTGGAAATGTCGGCTGCACAATTTCTATGCAGTCACGAACATTAACTGTTTGCAGCTTTCGCCACATACACATATATAGGCAATACAATTTATCAATAATTGATTGCGCGTTTGATGGGAACAATTCTTTAAATCAAGTTTGCGAGCTTGAAGTAAACACCAATCCCATTGTATTTAACCAGTCGTCGAAAAACATAGCAAAAATACCGCCAGCCGCAACGCACTGACGCGTTTCGACCTTCCATGATCATCATCAGAGTACGACGGCAAACTGACTATCGAGGATCAAACCGCATTTAATATATATGGAAATCAAATTTAGATATGCGTCTCTCACCTCTAGCAGTCTTGCATACATTGAACTTGACTGGAAATGTCGGCTGCACAATTTCTATACAGTCACGAACATTAACTGTTTGCAGCTTTCGCCACATATACATATATAGGCAATACAATTTACCAATAATTGATTGCGCGGGTGGTGGTAACAATTCTTTAAATCAAGTTTGCGTGCTTGAAGTAAACACCAATCCCATTGCTTTTAGCCTATCGTCGAACAACATAGCAAAACTACCGCCAGCCGCAACGCACTGACGCGTTTCGACCTTCCATGATCATCATCAGACTACGACGGCAATCTGACTATCGAGGATCAAACCGCATTGAATATATATGAAAATCAAATTTAGATATGCGGCTCTCACCTCTAGCAGTCTCGCATACATTGAACTTGACTGGAAATGTCGGCTGCATAATTTCTATGCAGTCACGAACATTAACTGTTTGCAGCTTTCGCCACATATTCATATATAGGCAATACAATTTAACAATAATTGATTGCGCGGGTGGTGGTAACAATTCTTTAAATCAGGTTGCGTGCTTGAAGTAAACACCAATCCCATTGTTTTTAGCCAGTCGTCGAACAACTTAGCAAAACTACCGCCAGCCGCAACGCACTGACGCGTTTCGACCTTCCATGATCATCATCAGAGTACGACGGCAAACTGACTATCGAGGATCAAACCGCATTGAATATATATGGATATCAAATTTAGATATGCGCCTCTCACCTCTAGCAGTCTCACATACATTGAACTTGACTGGAAATGTCGGCTGCACAATTTCTATGCAGTCACGAACATTAACTGTTTGCAGCTTTCGCCACATATACATATATAGGCAATACAATTTAAACAATAATTGATTGCGCGGGTGGTGGTAACAATTCTTTAAATCAAGTTTGCGATGCTTGAAGTAAACACCAATCCCATTGTATTTAATCAGTCGTCGAATAACATAACAAAACTACCGCCAGCTGCAACAGCACTGACGCGTTTCAACCTTCCATGATCATCATCAGAGTACGACGGCAAACTGACTATCGAGGATCAAACCGCATTGAATATATATGGAAATCAAATTTAGATATGCGGCTCTCACCTCTAGCAGTCTCGCATACATTGAACTTGACTGGAAATGTCGGCTGCACAATTTCTATGCAGTCACGAACTTTAATTGTTTGCAGCTTTCGCGACATATACATATGTAGGCAATACAATTTAAACAATAATTGATTGCGCGGGTGGTGGTAACAATTCTTTAAATCAAGTTTGCGAGCTTGCAGTAATCACCAATCCCATTGTATTTAACCAGTCATCGAACAACATAACAAAACTACCGCCAGCTGCAACGCACTGACGCGTTTCGACCTTCCATGATCATCATCAGAGTACGACGGCAAACTGACTATCGAGGATCAAACCGCATTGAATATATATGGAAATCAAATTTAGATATGCGGCTCTCACCTCTAGCAGTCTTGCATACATTGAACTTGACTGGAAATGTCGGCTGCACAATTTCTATGCAGTCACGAACATTAACTAGTTTGCAGCTTTCGCCACATATACATATATAGGCAATACAATTTAAACAATAATTGATTGCGCGGGTGGTGGTAACAATTATTCAAATCAAGCTGGCGTGCTTGAAGTAAACACCAATCCCATTGTAATTAACCAATCGTCGAACAACATAACAAAACTACCGCCAGGCGCTACGCACTGACGCGTTTCGCTCTTCCATGATCATCATCAGAGTACGACGGCAAACTGACTATCGAGGATCAAACCGCATTGAATATATAAGGAAATCAAATTTAGATATGCGGCTGTCACCTCTAACAGTCTCGCATACATTGAACTTGACTGGAAATGTCGGCTACACAATTTCTATGCATTCACGAACATTAACTGTTTGCAGCTTTCGCCACATATACATATATCAGCAATACTAATTAACAATAATTGATTGCGCGGGTTGTGGTAACAATTATTTAAATCAAGTTTGCGAGCTTGAAGTAAACACCAATCCCATTGTATTTAAGCAGTCGTCGAACAACATAACAAAACTACCGCCAGCTGCAACGCACTGACGCGTTTCGACCTTCCATGATCATCATCAGAGTACTACGGCAAACTGACTATCGAGGATCAAACCGCATTGAATATATATGGAAATCAAATTTAGATATGCGGCTCTCACCTCTAGCAGTCTTACATACATTGAACTTGACTGGAAATGTCGGCTGCACAATTTCTATGCAGTCACGAACATTAACTGTTTGCAGCATTCGCCACATATACACATATAAGCAATACAATAAAACAATAATTGATTGCGCGGGTGGTGGTAACAATTCTTTAAATCAAGTTTGCGAGCTTGAAGGAAACAACAATCCCATTGTATTTAACCAGTCTTCGAACAACATAACAAAACTACCGCCAGCTGCAACGCACTGACGCGTTTCGGCCTTCCATGATCATCATCAGAGTACGACGGCAAACTGACTATCGAGGATCAAACCGCATTGAATATATATCGAAATCAAATTTAGATATGCGGCTCTCACCTCTAGCAGTCTTGCATACATTGAACTTGACTGGAAATGTCGGCTGAACAATTTCTATGCAGTCACGAACATTAACTGTTTGTAGCTTTCGCCACATATACATATATAGGCAATACTATTCAACAATAATTGTTTGCGCGGGTGGTGGTAACAATTCTTTAAATCAAGTTTGCGAGCTTGAAGTAAACACCAATCCCATTGTATTTAACCAGTCGTCGAACAACATAATAAAACTACCGCCAGCCGCAACGCACTGACGCGTTTCGACCTTCCATGATCATCATCAGAGTACGACGGCAAACTGACTATCCAGGATTAAACCGCATTGAATATATATGGAAATCAAATTTAGATATGCGGCTCTCACCTCTAGCAGTCTTGCATACATTGAACTTGACTGAAATGTCGGCTGCACAATTTCTATGCAGTCACGAACATTAACTGTTTGCAGCTTTCGCCACATATACATATATAGGCAAAACAATTTAACAATAATTGATTGCGCGGGTGGTGGTACCAATTCTTTAAATCAAGTTTGCGAGCTTGAAGTAAACACCAATCCCATTGTATTTAACCAGTCGTCGAACAACATAACAAAATTACCGCCAGCTGCAACGCACTGACACGTTTCGACCTTCCATGATCATCATCAGAGTACGACGGCAAACTGACTATCGAGAATCAAACCGCAATGAATATATATGGAAATCAAATTTAGATATGCGGCTCTCACCTCTAGCAGTCTTTCATACATTGAACTTGACTGGAAATGTCGGCTGCACAATTTCTATGCAGTCACGAACATTAACTGTTTGCAGCTTTCGCCACATATACATATATAGGCAATACAATTTAAACAATAATTGATTGCGCGGGTGGTGTAACAATTCTTTAAATCAAGTTTGCGTGCTTGAAGTAAACACCAATCCCATTGTATTTAACCAGTCATCGAACAACATAACGAAACTACCGCCAGCTGCAACGCACTGACGCGTTTCGACCTTCCATGATCATCATCAGAGTACGATAGCAAACTGACTATCGAGGATCAAACCGCATTGAATATATATGGAAATCAAATTTAGATATGCGGCTCTCACCTCTAGCAGTCTCACATAAATTGAACTTGACTGGAAATGTCAGCTGCACAATTTCTATGCAGTCACGAACATTAACTGTTTGTAGCTTTCGCCACATACACATATATAAGCAAAACAATTTAACAATAATTGATTGCGCGGGTGGTGGTAATAATTCTTTAAATCAAGATTGCGCGCTTGAAGTAAACACCAATCCCATTGTATTTGACCAATCGTCGAACAACATAACAAAATTACCGCCAGCCGGCAACGCGCAGCGCGTTTCGACCTTCCGATCATCAGAGTACGACGGCAAACTGACTATCAGGATAGGCGCGTGCCATTTGATGCGCTCTCCTCTAGCAGTCTCATACATTGAACTTGACTAAATGTCAGCTTACACAATTTCTATACAATCGCGAACATTAACTTTGCAGCTTTATACATATACATATATAAGCAAACAATTTAACGTAATTGGTGCGCGAATTGGTGGTAACAATTACTAAATCAAGTTTGCGAGCATTAAATAAACACCAATTCCATTGTATTTAACCAGTCGTCGAACAACATAACAAAACTACCGCCAGGCGCTACGCACTGACGCGTTTCGACCATCCATGATCATCATCAGAATACGACAGCAAACTGACTATCGAGGATCAAACCGCATTGATTATATTTGGAAATCAAATTTAGATATGCGGCTCTCAACTCTAGCAGTCTCGCATACATTGAACTTGACTGGAAATGTCGGCTACACAATTTCTATGCATTCACGAACATTAACTGTTTGCAGCTTTCGCCACATTTACATATATAAGCAAAACAATTTAACTATAATTGATTGCGCGGGTGGTGGTAACAATTATTCAAATCAAGCTGGCGAGCTTGAAGTAAACACCAATCCCATTGTAATTAACCAATCGTCGAACAACATAACAAAACTACCGCCAGGCGCTACGCACTGACGCGTTTCGATCTTCCATGATCATCATCAGAGTACGATGGCAAACTGACTATCGAGGATCAAACCACAATGAATATATATCGAAATCAAATTTAGATATGCGGGTCTCACCTCTAGCAGACTCGCATAAATTGAACTTGACTCGAAATGTCGGCTACACAATTTCTATGTAGTCACGAACATTAACTATTTGCAGCTTTCGCCACATATACATATATAAGCAAAACAATTTAACAATAATTGATTGCGCGGGTGGTGGTAACAATTATTTAAATCAAGTTTGCGAGCTTGAAGTAAACACCAATCCCATTGTAATTAACCAGTCGTCGAACAACATAACAAAACTACCGCCAGGCGCTACGCACTGACGCGTTTCGACCATCCATGATCATCATCAGAATACGACAGCAAACTGACTATCGAGGATCAAACCGCATTGATTATATATGGAAATCAAATTTAGATATGCGGCTCTCACCTCTAGCAGTCTCGCATACATTGAACTTGACTGGAAATGTCGGCTGCATAATTTATATGCAGTCACGAAATTTTATTTTTGCAGCTTTCGCCACATATACATATATAGGCAATAAAATTTATCAATAATTGATTGCGCGGCCGGTGGTAACAATTCTTTAAATTAAGTTTGCGACTTTGAAGTAAACACCAATCTCATTGTAATTAACCAGTCGTCGAACAACATAACAAAACTAACGCCAGCCGCAACGCACTGGCGCGTTTCGACCATCCATGATCATCATCAGAGTACGACGGCAAACTGACTATCGAGGATCAAACCGCAATGAAAAAATATGGAAATCAAATTTAGATATGCGGCTGTCACCTCTAGCAGTCTCGCATACATTGAACTTGACTGGAAATGTCGGCTACACAATTTCTATGCATTCACGAACATTAACTGTTTGCAGCTTTCGCCACATATACATATATAAGCAATAGAATTTAACAATAATTGATTGTGCGGGTAGTGGTAACAATTATTTAAATCAAGTTTGCGAGCTTGAAGTAAACACCAATCCCATTGTATTTAACCAGTCGTCGAACAACAAAACAAAACTACCGCCAGCCGCAACGCACTGACGCGTTTCGACCTTCCATGATCATCATCAGAGTACGACGGCAAACTGACTCTCGAGGATCAAACCGCATTGAATATATATGGAAATCAAATTTAGATATGCGGCTCTCACCTCTAGCAGTCTCGCAAACATTGAACTTGACTGGAAATGTCGGCTGCACAATTTCTATGCAGTCACGAACATTAACTGTTTGTAGCTTTCGCCACACATACATATATAAGCAATACAATTTAAACAATAATTGATTGCGCGGGTAGTGGTAACAATTCTTTAAATCAAGTTTGCGAGCTTGAAGTAAACACCAATCCCATTGTATTTAAACAGTCGTCGAACAACATAACAAAACTACCGCCAGCCGCAACGCACTGACGCGTTTCGACCTTCCTTGATCATCATCAGAGTACGACAACAAACTGACTATCGAGGATCAAACCGCATTGAACATATATATGGAAATCAAATTTAGATATGCGGCTCTCACCTCTAGCAGTCTCGCATACATTGAACTTGACTGGAAATGTCAGCTACACAATTTCTATGCAGTCACGAACATTAACTGTTTGCAGCTTTCGCCAAATATACATATATAAGCAAAACACTTAAGCAATAATTGATTGCGCGGGTGGTGGTAACAATTATTTAAATCAAGTTTGCGAGCTTGAAGTAAACACCAATCCCATTGTATTTAACCAGTCGTCGAACAGCATAACAAAACTACCGCCAGCTCGCAACGCACTGACGCGTTTCGACCTTCCATGATCATCATCAGAGTACGACGGCAAACCGACTAGCGAGGATCAAACCGCATTGATTATATTTGGAAATCAAATTTAGATATGCGGCTCTCACCTCTAGCAGTCTCGCATTACATTGAACTTGACTGGAAACTGATCGGCTAGCACCAATTTCTATGCAGTCACGAACATTA
>JAQBSW010007032.1:0-43948 GCA_029291075.1 Eudiplozoon nipponicum
TGTAATTTTTGTGCTGGTTGATTTTATTTTTCTGTCATTTTTACAAAAAAACGGAAGCAGATTTATTAAACTTTTGTCAAAATTAATGACTCCAGAAACCATCTTTTATAAGTTAGATAGTTGCATTACTTCCTGTGTGAGAGATTAACTGAAAAGAGTCCAACCATTCCTTCGTCGGCTAAATGAAAAGAAAGGGTTAAGTGGCTGAGTACTGATGTAGTAAGAAATGTGCCATTTTCAAATTCCGATTAATTCGTGCTGAGTAGATGAATTCGTACGAAATCCTGATTTGACAGCATAGTGACATTTCTTACAGTGGTAAAGTCACAATGAACAAATTCCTCGTCGTTTGACAACCAAGAAATAGCAGAATTGCAAATTAGATCTTTCGAAATTTTCATATTCCTGCGTAATGGATATAGTTATTTAGATTATCTCTGAGACAAATTATAGCAATAATTGAGAACGCCAAAAATTTTATTCAAATCCTTCAAGGTTTTAGGTGAGGGATGGTTCTTGATCTTATTGACCTTAGAAGGAAAGTGCTGAGTAACGTTTGGTGAAATATGATGTCTGAATATCAATTAGGCTAATTACAATTTGTATTTTGTCTCAATTAATCTTGAGTCCATGATCTTTAAATTGTGATAGGACATTTATGAACGCTCTTCCTGAGAGTTATGGTCAGGATACAATATCATTTTGTCATTAAACAATGATATAAAGTAGTCGGTGGCGTCACGCAGATTTTTCTCCATGAAACTCTGAAATGTATTAGTTGTGCATTTAAAAACCAAATGCATGTAAAGATATTTGAATAAACCAAAAGTGGTTATGGCAGCATTATTTTCAATATCTCCTGTCACTACTGGAATATTGTGATAGACTTTTTTATGGTCAATCACCGAAAAATAATTGCCGCCACTAAGATTTTATAGCAATGTAGTCATATTAGGAATAGAGTATGCATCTGCATTCTTCACTAACTTAAATGCATGATAATCTGTGCAGGCTCTGTTAGCTTTACAGACCAAACACAATGAGG
The DNA here is from genome assembly GCA_029291075.1 of Eudiplozoon nipponicum. Taxonomy (NCBI): domain Eukaryota; kingdom Metazoa; phylum Platyhelminthes; class Monogenea; order Mazocraeidea; family Diplozoidae; genus Eudiplozoon; species Eudiplozoon nipponicum. Next base: position 1,046 of record JAQBSW010007032.1, read on the forward strand.
ATGTTCAACGACTTCGTCATAACCTTAAGATGACTGCTTACGATGATCATCAGTACTAATCGTGGGCGGCTTTGGGTTTAGCGCGAAGCAATAATCTCATCTTAAGATCAATAGGTGAATCGGAAGTGCTGATATGATGCATCGTGTTGATGACACCAGCGTTGATTTGCTGAAATCAAACGTGGGTTTTTTCTTTTGTAAGGGCTTTTGTTGTGTCTGCTGAGAGCTGCATCTGGAATGGCTGTTCAAATTTCAATTTTTAATGTTTGCAATCTAACGTACAAATAATATATTCAAGTCCGATGGAGGGATCAGCGATAATCCCATAGTTCAACAGAAAATTGAGGCTTACACTTTGTGTAAAATCAAGAGTACGATGACTTTTTTCAAAATGTTTAAGTCGTAAACAAGTATTATGTGAGCAACGCTAACATCCGTAGATGTAAATGGGCTCACCAGCGACTGTTGCAGGCAGTATCTATAAAGGTACCCAGGCATCGAAATCACCCTTGACATGATTAAAAACTGCGCTAGGGTTTAACACAAATTTCTCTTCGGTTTTGAAATCTAGATGGCGCAAAATTTAATTAAGCTATTTTTCCGGATCAAATATGAAGATTGGTGGCTCATTAGGTAAGGTGCCATAGTCTATTTTATTTTATTCAAAGGTTACCCTAAATAAATAGAATGGACCTGAAATAGCCATTAACGACGCGATCTGTTGATGGACAGAATTATTATTATTCTGAATATGAGTCTGAAATTGATCTTGGGTAATATGCCTGTAGGCATCTGTGGAAAATCGTAAATGTAACCATTTTGAAGCAATTTCTAGTTCTGTCCTCATATTCAATGAATTACACGTCTATTATTATGACTGACTGCTTGGGTACTCCCATCTGATTTTGGGCGAATGACTTGTTTCTGAAACCTGATCTATGTACATTATTTTGCTGGCGATATGATAATGGGCCGTAATACTGCGCTCGATTTGATGGTGATAGGGAAACGGATGGTCGTTGCGATAATTGATGGGCCCATGGTTGGAGTTACTGATCGGGCGCCAGTTTATATTCGCCAACTGGCCAGTCAATTAGCCTCTTGGTGGATATGGAAGAAGCGACTTTTGATTTCACAGTAATTTGAATGTTGAACGCAAGTTATTATATGTACATTTATTCAATCGAGGATCGCTTGTAATCAAAACACGTTTTAATGAATGCGAACTATAAAATTACATGATACTCTCAATCAGTGTGCGCCAGGTTAATTTAGTTACCATTTTTATAGGGTGAAAAATTAAAACAAACTAAAATGACTGTTCTAGAAAAATGAATGCTCTGGAAAATAACCAAATATCTAAAAATGAAGACTATGCTTAATCTAGAATTACGAACATGACTGTTAGACTAAAAATAGTGTTAGGTATATACAAAAATAAAATGACCCTAAACATGCAATGCTACAAGGAGCTGGATAGAAAATTCTTCTGTTGCTATATTTATGAAGCTGTTTATTATTTTAAGGAACTTGATCACAGATAAAATTATTCTAAAAAGAAAACACACGAGAGTTATATATCAATTAATCAAGACTCCGAAAGTGATGCATCCCAATATTAGTTGAGATCTTCTTGGATGGTTATGCAAATTCGTGATTAGAACAGTGATTTACATATGGGTAATAATGTTTTTGGTTTTTCTATGTTGCTAGATAATCTTAATAATAATAATACATTTATTTTTCAACAAAGGCCAACAGGCCCAACCATTGAATTTAAAAAAATCAAAGGCAGGATATGTGGATATGAATGAAATTGAGACTAGCGAAGTGCTTAAATACTGGGGATTTAGGAGTTGAGGAAGAGAATTGCCTTCATCAACTTCACAATGGTTCAATCTGGTGAAAAAGAGAGATTCCTTTGGACTAGGCAGGATCAACTGGAGTACAATCAATGAAGGGTCCGAGCATCAATGTGGAGTAGGTTGGTGTCAGACAGACGAATTAGAGAGTGATAGCAAATCGGTAGTAGATGTCAACCGACGGAGATCTTTGTCGTGGATATTGATATTCGGTGAGGTAGTATTTACTAGGATGGAGTCGACTAGATTGAAGCTTGGGTCTCGTGCAGGATTCACTGGCTTGCATTGAGCGAGGTTATAACTGATGGTAGGCGAAGGGGAATCAATGTCCAATGTAAACCGTCGGGTGGTCCAGTAGACTTTTTGGGTTTCCGGTCGTTCGCTGAAACAAAAAGGAAAAGAATTAGTTGAGCAAGACCTGGTAAAGTATTCACTATATGGAAGCGATAAAATGAAAAAGGAGAATAGAAATAATATTCGGGGAGTCAAGAGTGAGAAATTAAAAATCAGAGGGAAAAAGTGGAAATTAGAGGCCAGCCAGAGGGATTTCTCCTCCGAAACTAGTAAAAGGAGAATAGCCTGTGGGTGAAAGAATTTTTAAGGTTTAAGAAGGAACCAATTTCGCTAGTGTAAGGTTGAAAAAAAAGGATCCAGTACGGAGCCCTCGGGAACTCCAGACCGGATAAAGGCTGACTTCGAGTGACTATTTCTGACTTTTACAGTTGCGCATCGGTTTTGGAGGTAGTAACTGATAAGTTTGAGGACGTTGCCGCAGATACGACTGCTCAATTAGGCGGATTCAATTGCTGAAAATGACAAAGAATCAAAAGCCTTGAGTATATCCTGGTAGAGGAGAGTGAATTCGTGGCTTTTGGAGAAAGAGGAGTAGAATAGAATAGAATAGAATATCGTTATTAGGATTCAAACCACACATATTCCATCAAATAATAAAATTGGAAATTGTGCAATATATATTAAAAAATTATCACATCACAATAATTGTGCAATTAATCTCATGTAGATAGGTATATCTCACTAGTTGTACAATACAATATATCAATATCAGAAAGTTCGACTGAAAAGAATAATATATACATCATCAAATTAGGAACAATTAAGGTATAATTTGAGTGTAACATTATGCAAAAATTGAGAACCATGACTAGCAATTGATTGTATGTAATGTTAACGAATTTGAAGATATAGTGCATAACCTTTCAATTATAATAATACAAAACTTGGAAATAAAAATCTCAATAAAATCTGTTTCCGATAACAATTATCCTTGTTTTTTATAAAACCATGAGAAAGTATTATCATAATCAAAAAAAAATAAAAGATATCAGCAGGATTGCAGACTTTTTCAAGTTCAGTAGATAAAGTTTTAATAGACATCTTAGATGGAGGCATTTCTCTAAGCCCCTTCGGCAATTGGTTATACATTTTGTAGATTTTTGAGAGAGAGAATAACTTGCTTGCTACATTCCCCACAAAAGGAGGAGATATTGCCATATGTCCAGATCTAGTTCCAATTTTATGACTCTTTCTTATCGGAGTCATATAGGCACCAGTCCACTGGTTCAGATGGAAAACTTTTATACAATAACAAATCCTCCGAAACCACAGAGATTGCAATGACGCAAACTGTAATCTAGAGGCGTATATAGTGCAAGAAATAGGACTAATATGTTTCACAACCTTTCTTTGTACAGCTTCTATCTTATTAGACAAACCCTTTTTTAATGGATTCCAGGTAGCGACAGCATATTCTAGTACCGGTCTAATCCATATTATATACATTTGAAGTTTTATATCATTTGATAAGATATTTCGATTTATTAGTGCCCATCTTTTCTTGGCACTGCCTACTATACTTTCAATATGTCTCTCAGCAGAAGCTGTACATTGAATAGTTATGCCTAAATCCTTAATTTCTTGCATAAGTTTAATCTCAAACACATCATTAATAACTGCATCATGAAAATAAACATAATGAAAGTTTGTTCTGTTCCCTATTTTTAAAGCTTTCGTCTTTTTATTGTTTATTCTCAGCCCTAGTGTAAACAAATATTTACTCAAATCATACAAATCTAAAGTCACATTATTTTTGGAGAATTCGACATTCTTTGGATCAATTGGGAAGATTATTTTTAATCATCAGCGAATTTGCAAACTCGACCGTTAAGGATCTTAGTTTCCAAATTTGCTAATACAATTTTAAATAAAATTGGCCCCAAGCTTGATCCCTGTGGAACTCCACTCGTTACTCGTTTTGATTTTGATATCAAATCGTTTACTTGAATACTCATTCGTCGATTATATAGATAGTATTTAAGTAATCTAAAAGATATTCGGATCAATATTCAACAAACTAATCGCATTCAAAATAGCATCAAAAGATATAGAGTCAAAAGCTTTTGAGATATCTATAAATACAATTAATGCATCTAACTTATTCTCGTCTAATGTGATTACATGTTTCCACATGGATAGCATATAAGTAGTTGTCGATCTACCTTTCGTAAAGCCATGTTGAGATAAGTCAAAATCAGCCGGTAACATACGTTCTAAATGATCTAGTATCAATCGTTCTATTATCTTCAAAAACAAAGGGATAATAGAGATTAATCTATAATCACTGGCGCACGTTGGCTTACTAACTTTTGGCAACGGCTTATCTACAATCGTTAATATATCAATTGGTAATTTCCCGTCATTCAAAATTCTATTTATAAAGTTGCAGAGTGCATTCCTAAATGTTAAGGGTAATTGAATTAGATTATCAATCGAAATACCAAGGTGATCTTTTTGTTTTTTTTATTTGATTTTTAACATCAATTTTATCAATTCATCACTGTCAATAACAAGTCCTGGTTCCTGGCCTCCCAAAGGATCTGATAGTTCTATAAAAGTTCTCTCATTCTGTGGATTGTATATCAAATTGACAAATACTTCCTCCAATTCACAGAGAAATCCACACTCAGTTTTATCCACAGGTAGTATAAGCTTTAACTTTTCCTTGTATTTACTGTAATCTGTGAGGAGTTTAAATCCTAATCGAGGATTACTCTTCATTTTGGCCAAAATAATTCGTTCTGATCTTTGACGAATTATTAGCAGTGATGAATTAATTTCGTTATCAATGGAATCTAACCTCATTTGTTTAATACTGTTAATAAGACTACACTTTATTATATTATCTCGTTTAATTCTTAGTTTACACAATTTCCTATTAATCCGTTTCGGTATAATGTCCGTAAACGTAGATGCCTGAAATAAAACAGATAATAACGATGAAACAGAAGAAACAAATTCATCAGTATTCAAGAAACAAAAACTCTCATAATCAATCAGTATGCTTAATTCTCTAAAGAAATTCCAGTTTATTCTGGAACGGTGCACGTGTGCATTTTCTGTGTTATGCCACTCAAAAATTTCCATTGTAAAATAATTTGTTTATGGTCCAATTCTTTGAAATAATTGACAACTTCATAACTGTGCGATTTCACCATTTCAATTTCTAAATATACATGATCTAAGCATTGCGAACCTCTAGTTGATTCATTTATAATCTGCTTGAGATCATGGTTAGAAAAAAAATTGGATTATTCACAGTCCTGTAACTTATTAAAGTCACCTACCACTACATTATAGCCATGGCAGTCAAAGATAGATTGAAAAGAATTGGTAAATGTTTGATCATCAAATAAAGTAGCATACGGCGGTCTGTAAACCGCTGTTAAGATCAGATTATCAAATTGTATAGATAAGAAATCAATGATAGCATTATCATCACTAGTATGTAAAATTTTCGCCTTAAATACAGATTTACAATAAATGAGTACTCCTCCACCTCTTTTATCCAGCGATCTGTCCTTTCTGAATAAAGAATAGTGAGGAATATCAAATTCATGGTTTTTAATATCCTTGTTAAGCCAAGTTTCGGATAATATTATAAAATCGAAATCGTTACTTATTATAAAATTACACAGTAAAAAGTTCTTATTTTTAACACTTCGAGAGTTAGCATAAAATAGAGTAAATGTAGAAAGCGACTTATCTAAACAAGTGTCGACTTTTACTGATTCAACCTTGATGGCTTCTTTACTATTCTTTTCCCGGGCCTCGAGGCCATACTTCCTTTCCCCCCTCTGTCCACAACAGTTAATAACGATACATCGTTTTTTGATGTTGCAGTCTCACTCGATTGATTCCTTTTAACAGCTTCATCAGACATTGGCGGTTTCCGTTCCTGATTGTTCTTTAACTTTTTTACTTTTGCCAATTTCCGTTGGAGGAACGTTTTGTCCCGTCCAATAAATATGCTGTGAAAGCTCAAATTCTCCTCTTTCTTTTTATTGATAGATTCTAATTGCATATTTGTTGGCCTTTTTGATAATTTTACAATTACAGGCCTTGGACGATCAGCTCGTTTCCCCACCCTATAGCATTTAGTAATAGCTGCATGCGTTTCTTCTTTTATTAAAGTATTTAATTTCTCGACGTCTTTCACATCGGCATCTTCATCTAGATTAAATAAAACTAATTGATCCTGTTTGCTATTACGTGCTGAAACTTCGTTTGCTAATATATTTAGCATTTCTTCACCAGATGATTTATCTTTAACTAGCATATCACCTTCCACAGTTAAATCGGCCAATTCAATCCATGGTTGAACATCAGTCTGTAACTTGTCTAACTTCACAAGTAATGTCTCATTCTGTTCAACTAGATCAACTATACGCGCACTTAAAGTTTCATTATTTTTCACCACTTGCTCCAATTTTCTTGCATTCACAATTGAATCATTCTTCAATACGGACATTTCATTCTTCATCAATTCCATGGAGTTCTGAAGATCCATAACAATTTTTTCCATATCGGAATGCGAAAAAATCGGAGCCATGTCAAACCGCGCGCCAGGTTCAGTGATTAAGGACACTGACTAAGTTTGTGGAAGAGGAGTGGCCATTCAGGAAGCCATGTTGATCGTCGAGGAGATAGAAGTTGACCTGAGACTTAATGAAAGTGTAGATTATGTTGTATAAGACTCTGTCGAAGATTATAGTGAAAGAAGGAACGATAGTAATGAAGCGGAGATCTTTGAATGAGGAGATCGTCAAATTAAGACATCGGTTGATAACAACGGCAACCAGAGAGAAGAGATTCCAGCCAAGAAGTGCAATCATGCTGACCAAGACACCGTATTGATCAAATTGGTGCTTAGATTTGATGTTTTTTAATTGCTTGATCGGCGGAGGCTGGTGAAATGTTGAACCGGCGTAGGTTCTCAGCGTCTCCGTTGTCTAACATCTCAGCAGGCAGATGTGGGAGTAGAGAAGGAGTCGAGGAGATAATTTAAGTAATCGTCAGCAAAGCAGAAGTCGTTCGACCGAGAGAAGTTTATATATGAGGTTTTGGGCTTTTGTAGCAATTGGTGTTTGATGACAGCGAACTTTATCCGGGAGTTAGGAGCCGTGCGGATGCGTCTCTCGATGTTGAGCGCTTGTTTGTTGATAACCTGTTTAATGTGCCCATCGAACGTTGCAGTGCGAGGGCGCAAGCAAGTGATGATGTCCGTAGCCTAGAATTGCGTGCAAGGTTGTCGCGTGCCTTAAACAAGCTGTTCAACTTGTTTGTCGCGTGGATGTGTTGAATAAAGGTGGCAGAATTAAAGTGGGAGGATAAGATGTGATGAACATCGGAAAAGCATGAGGAGAGGTTGTTTGAGAGAAAAAGGTCCCTCCAAATAACGGCGTTACAAAGTCGGCGAAATTCTTTCTAGTCGGTGAATCGCCTGAATGAATGAGTGCCCTCTCTAGGGATAAAGGATAAAAGAGGAATATGGAAGGATACCTGACAGTGATCGAGATTAGGTAAGATCTTCCGAGATTGGACATCAGTCACCTCGTTGTTGAAGAGGACACAGTCAACATGGTTGTTCCCTCGGTTAGTGAAGTGCACGAATTGATTAGTAGGTTATCCGCGAAGAGTCGAAGCAGCGGATGACTATCAGAAGTTAGATTTTTCCAGTTTACCACGGGGAGGTTAAGGTCGCCCACAACAACGTAACGATCGGAGTGCTGCGAGAAAAAAGTGGACAAAAGTGGAGCCCCGCGAGTGTCGTCGATGATTAAGAGGATTGGTGGGTCTGTACACAACACAGATAGACATACTTTGGTTAAGGATCAGTAGCTGAAACGAGAAAAATTCTAATCCTAGTGAGTTTGATGTAGACAAACTTTTGGGCCTGAGAGAGGATCAGACATAGGCAGCCTGCCCCGTTCCCTCATGATTTAAAATTTGTCGCTTCAATAATAAAAACGTTGGATAAATTTTTGGTCTCATAAAAATCTAAAATAAACAGTACCAAAATATTGATTTTATACTAGTTATTTAAAAAATAAACGCTGGATTATTAACAATAATACATAATAAGCTTAAGAACAACCCAAATTTAGGATACAAATAAATAAGCAACTATTATTATAATCAAAGTTGCGGTCTTGATATAAACACCTGACCCATTAATTACTTACATATGTCAGAATAAACTAAGAATTGTATAGTGTAGATTAGGACATTCATCCAGTAGACGTGTTTCGTCCTTATTGGGAACTCAACATGTACTGGCCAGAATTTGCCGCGGACAGGACTCGAACCCAATTAGGACGAAACCGGTCTACTGGATGAATTGCCTATTCTACACTATACAATTCTTGATTTATTCTAACATATGTAAGTAATTAATGGGTCGGGTATTTATATCAACACCGCAAACTTGAATATAATAATTTATATCACCACCCGCGCAACCAATGTTCGTTTAACTAAGCAACTACTGGAAGTACTAAGAGAGAGAAATTACCATTGAAACTAATAAAAAGGAAAAGAATTTATTGATGACTTGAAGGTGTTTTTGATAATCAAATGGGCAGTCCACAAATGTCTGCGTTATCATTAAGTATATTAACGATTTCCGTTCGACTGATGCCTAACAATAGCAAACAAATTCAATCATGATGACATCCGAACAAGTAATACTAAACCATTTTGACTATTTTCTTCTACTAGATTTTGATACATGCAATCATTGATTAACGAAGAGGCGATCGACCAGTACCATATACTGTCCATATAGAATTATATCATAGATCTTGGGAGGAAAAGTTGAACGCCGTAATTTTCATCATAAATATCTAATAAGGTTCTATTCCATCTGTTATGTGGGCAATTAATGCATAACAGGTTAAACCGGCTACTCTAAGATTTTTATAATATAACTTGACAAAGTTACCACATGAACGCAAAAGTAATACCAAATTTTATTGTTTAATCTTTCAGAAAATGAAACTAATGCAAATATGGCGGCATTAAAACGAAAGGATGAGACGACGGGTGCTGATAAGATCAAATGCTTTAGAGTAGGTAAAAATTTTGATTGACAAAGGTTGGCTCATCTTAAAATGTCATAAAGACAAAAGTCTGAGTAATTAAAAGAGCTGAATAGAAAAAAAGTGCAACTGCATTTAAAAGAGTTTCTGTTGGCCGCAACGATTAATTTTTACAATGGAAATTTGCGGCTCAAGGGAGGATAAAATTTGATAGTGGTGCCAATCCACTATTACGTCTGAAACAAGTAGCAGATCGAAAGTTGAATAAATAGTTGAATCTGAATGCATGGAATGTGGTGGCATCAAGAAGCTTTAAAAATGGATCTATAAAAAGTGACTTTAACATTTGGCGGAGATAAAATAAATAATGCCGTACAAGAGGATTGCCAGGAAACCAAACAGATTGATAGAATCGAAATGCGGATTACTGCATTTGGTAGGTTTCATGGAAATATTTTTAGTTTCAAATACAGCAATTCTGACACTTATTTCAGCCAAAACGTTGCCCAATAAGGATATTAAGAATTACGAAGTGAATATCCTTTTGGTTTTCCTCTTTCTAAATCACAATATTTTCGATAAACGCGAGGAAGTACTTTTGTTGATTAAAATAGAACAGCTTTATTTGGATTTAAACCACATATGTTTCGTCAAATAGATAATAATATTTAAAAATGTACAATATATAGGATATCACACCTCATAAATATGCCCATTTATTCTCATAAAGAGAAGAATCTCAATAGAAATGTTATAATATTTATCAACATCTGAATATCCAGCAGTAACATCTCTGCATATACTATATCAATTTTGATACAATTACTATGACAATGGCAATAGTAAAAGTGAAATTGGAAGCACATCTTCATGAAAAGTTTGGTTCTACTTTCGTTATTATTATCGTTATATATCATCATATTAGCTAACATCACAATCAAACAATTTTCAGTCGTGATTCTCACTTATGCAAAAATATACGCTCAAATTTCAAGAATCCTCAATTATTTTATTAATGCGATTAATTGAAAAGACTGTTTTTGTCCTTATTATAATATTAGTATCAAAATTTGATATAAAATACAGTGACAATACTGCAGGATATACAGATGATGCTAAAGACTATAACAAAATTATTGAGACCTATTAATTTCTATGAGACTTAATAGACATTTCTGTGATATGACATATTTTATCTGTTTTACATTTTATAATGTTTTTTATCTATTTGATGGAGCATGTGTGTTTGGATTCAAATAAAGATATTCTATTCTATTCTTTTTATTAACGGCTCAGATTAATTCGCCTACACGCTGCCAGTATTTAATTCAAATTTTAATACGCTGAATCACTGTGAACGCGCAAAACTACCGTTGTCCAATTGCGTGCGACTTTGCCTTTATATAATTACGATGCACTTACCACTTAACACACATTCCGCTCTGCTCGCTACGTGCGATTGCTGTCAATTTCTTTGCGAGCTGATTTTCTACGCCGATTGTATTGTTTGTGTTTATCAAGCTGTGTCACTAATTCGGCTAGTTTTCAGTCACGCCAATCTTCCTGTAGCTGCGCATCCAGTTATTTGAGCTTTTATTACTCGGATTTCTTCGTGTGCCAGCTACCTCGGTGTTGCCGCAGCTCACTATCAAGATAAGTCTAAGCCTTCGAACAGTAACTTACACAACCTGCTTCGACATTTCTACTTTTTCATGCGCATCTACTCAGAGGATCACCAGCCAACGAACAGGAAAACGGAGCAAGTGTCTGGAAGGATTTATGGACATCCACACGCTACAAACATTTATAAAAGCTCACGCAATTTGCTGGGGAAATCTTTCCTAGCCCTTTTAAGCATCACCCACAGTAACTGCTCGCTCCGTTTCCTAATTGGTCTTCTTTGTAAGGTCACACGGCAATTCCTTATAGCCGGGGCATTACAAATTAGCGACCGCGCCAAGATCGGAGAACAGTGCTACTGTTACAATTTGTTTTGATAATACAAATCATTAAACAAAATTTTGATTTTAAAACATTTTTGACGAGAATCGCGAGTGCACATCAAAATACCAACGATAACACATCTAATACACAAATTTATGTCACCAAATAATCATATCCTTTCAGTTCTGCTTAATTTTTGACACAAGTTTTAAATATTTTTGATTTGACGTGTTCTGTGGTCAAACCTTTACTCGCCTACGTCCGTATGTTCCATATTCTGCATTCAACTTCTGTTCAAACAATGGAAGCAGATAAATACTGTTTGTTGCGGAGAACTAAAATATATGCAAGTATGTATTAGGTGTTGCGAACCTAGAAACAAATTAGTTCAGTTGTGACCAAAAGGATAAACCAAAGGCAACATGAACAGAAAGTATAATCTCATGGACATTCGTTTCGTGCTTACTCGGCGACTCATCATACGAGCCGGTATTACGTCCTTTTAACCACTATATATTTTAGTGAAGAATGTGATAATAGGACGGTACAATCTCCTAGACGAATGTGTAAACCTAAATAGTGAAGCTAACATCATATAAAGCTCCACACAATGCGATTTCAATGCTAACTCTACACAATATAATATATATACCGAGTCTGTAAAGGTTACTAACACTATGGCTATTGTGTTAGTAACAGATAACAACATTATTGTACCGAAAATGGTACATTGTACTAACACTATGGTTTCCGAGTCGGTACATGGTACCAACCTGAGGGATATCAATTTATGCTATATTTCAACGAAATTGAGAATTACAACAATATCTGAAAGCAGATTTTGACAGATGCTTTGTTTTTAGCATTTTAAATTTACAGGGCACGTAAATTTTAAAGTTTATTTCTATATATTAACGTTCCTTTGTGCATTTTAACGTCCTGTAGTTTATTTCTATCATGGATATCATAAATTCTAAGTTAGCTCAGCATCTATCCGCCGGTCCTAAATACGATGACGTAAGGCTATCCTCTTTAGGGACGTCTTTTTCAGATTTAACTAAAATCATTGAAAGATACGTCATTGGCACAACAGAGACAAATAAAACCGCGGATCTACTCCGTCTAAATCAGTAAAAACGACAATCGAGACCTCTTCGATCATTCAGTCGATATTCTTCAATAACTTCAAAAATATATCTATATTTACCGAATTATTCTGCATTGTTTGGAAAATTTACCAAACGGACGCCAGTTAACATTCTTAGCCGACCACAAGCAACAAAAAGCAAAAGATTCTATTCTTCACTCACAAAGTTATCAACATTTAAACGCATACTGCTGCAGTTTATGTTGACTCCTTTCGTCCACGCAAGATATGCCAAGAAGACAGCAAAACCGATAATGTCATTTGCAATAACCAACATTTTTGTCTATATGACCTGTCGCACAACCAATTGAAATTACCTGATATGCGATTTGACTTAGCGCAGCTTTCATTGTTCCAGTAGTTTTCTTTTATCGAGATATTTCGTCTAAACTTATCGATGGTGCATTCACTGTCGCAATATACCTACAAGTTTAAAAAACGAAGCAAGCGCGTTACTTCCACTAGCCATAATATTTATACTTCAGACTGACATTTCATTAGATATTCACGTATCACATGTTTGTGTGTGCATTTCCATATCTGTTATTTTCATCTAACTAATTGAGACTAGAGTGGCTGAATAATAATCTATCAATTGCTTGCGTTAACAATTCGTTTTATACACTCAATGTAAAATGACGTAACTGAGATGGCCCTCACACTTTCTGGTGGGAGGAGACCAATAATTCAGAAGCACTCGTCATAAAAACACGCCATGTTAAATTTCAATTTAAACCACTTGGGTTGCACTCAAGATAGACCAGTTAATAACAGTTATTGTCATACCATTAAATAGGCGCACGCCAGGCATGTACATATGTATGTCTATACATAATTTTTTTAAACTACGTTAAAACGTAATTGATACACATGTACGTACATCTAAATGCAACTGCAGTCAATAGAAATTAATTTACCTTTTGCACGCGTCAGACAAATTATTATATCTGAATATTGTATTGCAGGGGACTTTTGCGGGGTTTGTTTTCTAGTTCGTGATTTTGTACCCCTACTACATATCAATGGTGGCTATTGTTACTACCCGTGCGCCTAATCAGTCTCTGATCTTTTTCGGATGGTTGATGTGAGAAGGCAAAAACATCGGGTCATACGTATATTCTACACAATATTGCAATTAGAAATATAATTCACAGATAGTCCAATTTTGCCAACTAAGCAAAATAAGTTCACTATGACTCCATAGTCCACCGCGAGTTTTTTCCGTTTCGAGCGTGGTTCTGTTTCTTTTATAAAAACACTATTAATTACACATAAAATTTCAGTTCAAGAAATATCGATTAAAACTGCTTGAGACTAAAAGAGATTGTTCCTAACATCACAGCTAAGGGAAATATTGTTTAAGGACAGAGTTAGAATATTTGACCTTAAAGAGCATTAGTGTTGAAAAATTGACCTTCGTTGGGTTGTAACACGAAGCCGCGTTTTACATACACGACAGTGAAAATTAGTACACAATGAAGGGGGCTAACCTTACAGAAGTGTTATTGCTCTGTCAGCGCCGTAACGACTGATTTTGGTTCTGTCAACATTGATACTGGCTCTATCTCTCGCGTTCTTGGACGGATGGTTAGCTGAAGTGTTCGAGAAAGTCACGTCCAATGATGTTTCATGTCGTGTTGTTGATGATGAACGGATATTTGAAACATCATTTTGAGTAGGAGAACGAGATTGTGTGTACTCGTACCCCAAACGTCGCTATGTTGGAGCCATTCGCGCAGGTCAGACTGTTGGTGTCGACTGGGTGGGTTGGTTTCGAGATAATTGTGGCGTAGTGAGCTTACACATCTGATCCAGTGTCTATGACAATTCATCTCGCCAGAAAGTTGCGTCACGGATGAGAAAGTATGTTGATAGTGGCAACTGACGATGAGATTGATTGCTGGCATTTGGGCGTTTGAAGCGATGACTTAATTGGAGCCACGTCGCTATAAAGACAATAGTTTGATTGCGCTCTACCGCGAAGGCAACGTGCTTTGAGCCATCAGACGTGGAGCGGCCAACAATCTTGGGGTGCTCAGCCTCTACTGCCGCCGAGGAGGCTGACCCTAGCCCGACTTTCCGAACCTTCCATGGGCGGAACCACCCTGAGTTGTTGAGGGTGACCACGCCATTTGAACGTCGTGTCTGTGCGCGGGTATGTGCAGCCGTTTCCGGGCAATAACTTGTGTAGTGGCCTTCATTGAAAGTACTTGAATTTCTCAAAATCTAGCTGTTTATTAATTCCTTACTGGCTGTGAGTTCGACGAACCGGGGCACCATAATGTTGGGGTATTTTGCGGAGTTGCTTTCTAGTTCGTGATTTTGTACCCCTACTACATATCAATAGTGGCTATTGTTACTACCCGTGCGCCTAATCAGTCTCTGATCTTTTTCGGATGGTTGATGTGAGAAGGCAAAAACATCGGGTCATACGTATATTCTACACAATATTGCAATTAGAAATATAATTCACAGATAGTCCAATTTTGCCAAATAAGCGAAATAAGTTCACTATGACTCCATAGTCCACCGCGTGTGTTTTCCGTTTCGAGCGCGGTTCTGTTTCTTTTATAAAAACACTATTAATTACACATAAAATTTCAGTTCAAGAAATATCAATTAAAACTGCTTGAGACTAAAAGAGATTGTTCCTAAAATCACAGCTAAGGGAAATATTGTTTAAAGACAGAGTTAGAATATTTGACCTTAAAGAGCACAGCGTTTGTAAAAATTGACCTTTCATTATTGTAACACGGAGCCGTGTGTTACAAGTATTATTAGGAATTCATTCCAATAGTTACAGTGGTGCAATACACAAAATTAGGGTTCAAATCACTAAGAATTTTAAAATCAAACGAGTATTTAAAGATGAATGAGAAAGACTAGTATTCAAATAATTGATTATTCATTACTTGAACAATAAGCCCACTAATAAGTCAATCTTAATCCGAGGGTTCTAATCTTTTTACCGGAGCTAGCTTCAGTTTCCTATTCATGCCATCGACTTTTCCTGCCACTACTTAATGCGGTATTCCATATCGGACCTAACGATCAACAGCTGTTTCATTCATAATATTATCTCCAGATTTAATTTCGATAGATTCTCTAATCAATCTCGTCGTCCTATTTTGACTAAATATTGCTATTTGTTTGCATTCCTCCCATTTGATTCTATACCCAGTCTCCATGACGATCAAGATCGGATTTAGCAACATTTACATACATACACGCAGTTTTGTGTTCTTCTCACTTTCCTCACTTTGATTGGGCGCATTGTCTCACCAAAAATACATGAAAACCAATCATTGCATGGGATCTCATACACTCGTGATGTTTCGAAGGGTTCATTTTTATCCTTTTGGTTAGGGATTATAATACCTAGTCTAAGGGACTGTCTTAAAACTGTCCTTATATTGTATTTTAAAGCTAATGATTTCATTTCCTACTTAATATAGAGTCCGGTAATACTATTGTAGGAGGTTATGAAGCTAATGTAAGAGGTTCTGCCAGCTAGTTGTCTATTTAGTGCGCAATTAACCTCCTAAATAGTATCTGGTAGCTGTTATTAGGATCCGCGTTCAGAATTAATCCATGTCCCTTTCCCGAAGGGTGATGTGAGAAAACTCATCCATTTTCATCCATTTATTGCAGATGGGGTAGCTAAGCATGAATCAATTCACAGTTAAACAAAACGGACCGTACTCTAGACGACAAAAAAACGATATATTGTCAACCCAAGTAATTATCAATTCACAGTTGAACAAAATGGACCGTGCTCTAGATAGCAAAAAATGGTATATTGTCAACATAATTGAATGTCTTATACACAAGTAATTATCAGGAACACAAACGTTTGAGTCCTGAGGAATACATGTAAATAATTGAAAATATATGAGGATATAAATCCAGATTGATTAGCAATTTAGTTCAAAGTCAATGGTAAATATTGTCACTGATAATTGATGGATAAAAATCGTGTAAAAACAATCTTGATAAAACATCACAAATAAGTATTCCATTGTTTGCTAGGTTTTAAAAGATTTAGCTATGATTATCCATAGAACTATAGAATTTGTGAATGTGATTGAGGAACATCTGATGTCCTGATGCTTGAAATCATATCTAAATGCAAAGAAAAACTATCGATCGACATATGAACTATAATCCACCGCAAATTCCCTGTGTATAGCGTGCGGGAGTGTCTATCTATTCAACAAAACCCTATTAATTACAACTAAAATTGCAGTTCAAGAAATCTCAATTAAAACTGCTTGAAACTAACAGAGATTGTTTCTAAAATCACAGTTAAGAGAAATATGGTGTAAAAACAGAGTTAGATTATTTGACCTTAATGAGCACTATATTTGTCAAAATTGAACATCGTTTGGTTGTAACGCGGAGACGCGTTTTACAACTTGGTTTTCCGCTCTACATTCTCCTTATCCGCTTTTATGTACCTCAAACTAGAATTTTTTTTCACGACGTCAATCATTGTTGCATCTATTAAATGAGAAGGGTAACCATTTGTTTTAAATATATCGCGTAGTCTACCTAATTCTAACTTCCTATGCTTTATATATGTTAACTTAAGACTTCTTAATGTTAATGACTTTAAGATACCGACTTTCATACGATGCAGGTGATTAGACTTAAAATTAAGGAGGATTCCTATAAAGGTATCCTTCCTATAAATATCTCTTACAAATTTCTGACCATTCCTAATTAACTTTACATCCAAAAATGGTAATTCACCTGATGACTTCTACAATGTAAATTTAGCTGCCCATTGATTAGCTAAATTTGGCAATTTACCATTTCATTATCACCATGGTTCCAGATCATTTATATGTCATCCAGTTAAAACGTAGATACAATTTGGTTTCAGTGAATTTATCCAGCAGATTATTTCAAATAATGCATAAATATATTAGCTATTGGGACCGACAAAGGTTGTCCCATCAGAACGCCCGAATTTGTTCTTGCAAAATTCTTCCGAATTTTACACAACAAAAGTGGAGGACATACGAATACACACCGATGCGTCCTCATCACGTTTATTTTGTTTTCCTAATATTGAGTGGGCATTGAACTAGAAAACGCCTAAAACAACTTGTTTCAGTACCGGTATATTCATGTACATAAATACTAGATCTAAGCCACTAATCTATTCTTTTTCATCTAGTACGACATTTATCAACAATTTCAACCAAATGATATGAGTTTAGCAAGGTATGTTCTAAGAAATACAACATTTCTTAATCTAAGCGGCACAAAGACTCAGAAATTTTATATTTTGGGGGAGTATTGAATATTCAGTATAATTTTTAAAATGATTACCCGGATTATGCACTTTATATAAACCATAAACCTAAAAGAAACCGCATCCTTCATTGGAGTGGAGAGTGTTACCATGCGTCGAATCCACTCTCACTAGCAATCATATTATTGATTACTAATTTTACTTGCCCTTGTAACTATCAGTAGGGCCTTTTGTTATTTTAGTGTATACTTAAGCATTACTTAACTGTTTTATCATTTTATTGTTATAATCGAATTGATTCATCAGAACTGTAGTTCGTCTTACATCCGCCTTTGTAACATATAACATTATTTGATTCTAAATCCTTTCTGAGACGTTTAATTGAAAAGTTAGGCTTAACTTTATCCTCTTGGTGTGTTAAAACCATTGAGGCAACATCTAATTCAAATTTCACCCTATTCTTATCCGAAAGAAATTATGTTATTTTGTCAGCCTCTGCAATTAATTTATTTCAAACCGATCTCTAATTAGGAATAGCCATGTTTAAACCACGGTTAAGAAGTTCAACTTGATCATTCTTAAGATTTAATGTTGATAGGTTTACTATTCTATAATTCATGATTAAATTATCAATTTCATGGGGTCTATAAATTAATGATCTGGAACCATGGTGATAATGCAATGGTAAATTTCTTAATTTACCTAATCAAATAAGTGAACTCTAATTTACCTTAGAAAGAGAACCATCAGGTGAATTACCATTTTTGGATGTCAAATTAATTAGAAATGGTCAGAAATTAGGAAGAGATATTTACAGGAAGGATACTTATTAAGGAATCTTTCTTAATTTCAAGTCCAATCACCCGTATGGTATGAAAGTCGGTATCTTAAAGTCATTAACATTAAAAAGTCTTAAATTAACTGATATGAAGCATAGGAAGTTAGAATTAGCAAGACTAAGCAATATATTCAAGGCTAATGGTTACCCTCTTTGTTTAATAGATGCAACAATGAGGGACGTCGGGAAAACCTTTACTCCTAGTTTGAGGTACATAAAATCGGATAAGGAGAAGGTAGAACGGAAGATCATGGTTATGGCAATAGCCACCTTCAAGACAAAGAATAACCAAAGGGTCTTATCTAGGACCGACTTTATTTCAATAGAAATTCCTCGCAGAAGCGCCCGTATAAGGATAAAATAGTCAGCCCAATGATAAAAGCAGACTTCGAGCCGAAGTGAACATAAATTAATTATTATTAGTAAATTTGTTTTATTAAATCGATGCTCGTTATGCGAGCAAATTACTATATATAATTGAGTAAAAATAAAGCATGTGCGGTACATTTAAAATGGATTCTAATGGGTTAGAAACGCTGATTCAAATGAACAGTTTAACTGCAGAATTACACATAATTAAGTCTCGTCTGGACGATTCATTGATAATAAACACAGACGATATCCCAGTACATGGCCCTTCCAATATAGGTAGATATAACAACGGCGACCGTGCCGAACGGGAATCAGGAGAAAATATGCCAGTGTTTTCAGCCGAATCGTCGAGTTATTTCAGATCGTCATCAGAATTTAAGCCCATGCTGCCACCGAAAGATGTTAAAAGGCCACAGTTGTGATTCGAAAAATTTGAAGCATCAGTTCGAGCCAAGAATTTACATTAGAAACACCTATTGGGCGTGTAGCTGTCCAGGAATTAGTGGACTGGACAGTAGCAGTCCAATTGGAATTGCCGGTTGACCTCACGCATGAAGAGTACAAAAGACGAGTGTTGGATCACTTCCGGGCCAGGCCTCAGGAGGTGTTCTCAGCCTCAAACCATTACTGGCGCTGATGACAAACAAAGTGACAGCTGCAACTCCACACTTGGGTCTAGTTACAAAATCTGACAGGAGCGACATAGCGCACTGGAATACTTCGCGGCATAATAATCAATTTCGCGACAGAAGGCAACAACCAGTGGCCTGGAAGCAAAGTCAATATATAAGAGCACCATATCCAACAAATACGGCATCTAAGCCTCAGCAAAACCAGTACACTGCTCCTCGAGAACGGTCAGTTTCGTGTGTAAACAGGGTTCACAATCTCACAAATAAAGGTGGTCGAGATCAGGGCACAAATATTAATCCTTCGGAGGATCAGATGCGTAGATCGAGTGAAGACCAACAGAACAAACTAAATCGTGTTCCGAATCAGATGGACTTTGAAGAAAAGGAAGTATGGGAAACATTGCCAAATGTAAGTATTTTTATTAAAGTTACATTTTTAGAACTCTTCAACGGACAACCAGTAATAATGCAATTGGATACTGGAGTTGATGTGTTTGTATTACCACTGACTTGGCCAATGCATAACGTAAAACCTACGAGAGCAAGTTTATGTCAGGCATCGGGCGCATCGATGGTGGCTGCTGGCGAGTGGGACACAAAATTTTTAATAAATAAAAATATCTACAATATGTCCTTTTTTGCGAATGCGCAAACGCCCTTATTTGGATTTGATTTCATTAGAAAATGGATTAAGACGATAGACTGTCAAAATAAGCGTATATGTATATCGAGGCCTGAACGAATAAATTCAATAAAGTCTATATGTATCCCTAAGATGCAAGAAGAGATCAGTTGTCTGCCTGGGCGGTGGAAGAATCTTCAAACTCAATATAACATTATATTCCAACTGCCTGATTGCAGTGAACGTCCAGGGCCAACGTTTGACCAGTTTAAGCTATGGCTAGAACTAAATGAAGGTTACGAACCACCAAAGCTATATGAAGCTCCTCCAAAGAAATTATCAGCAGCGACTCGAGCAACCCAAGAAATGATAAAAGCCAGCGTTCTTGAACCGTCATCATCTGTTTTTCGAGCTCCGATGGTTTACGTCACGAAAAAGGTTGGTTCGATCCGACCGGCGACTGATTTCCGGAAATTAAACTCAATGACTAACCCTGACCCGTATCCCATGCTGGCTCTGCGTAATATTTTCCCACAGCTAGCGGGATGCAAATGGTTTGCCGTGATCGATCTTAAACAGGGATTTATGCAAATAGGCGTGCCGCCTGAAGACTGATGAAAGTTTGCGATACAGGTACCCCAATGTCATTTCCAATTCACTCGGGTTCCTTTTGGTCTTAAAAACGCACTGAAAGTGTTCCAATGAACGATGGACTCGTTCGTGTCTGTCTTAACTTGTACAACAGCTTACGCGGACGATTTTATTATATGGGCCACTACTGAACCCGAGTTACGTATTAGGCTACAGAAGATGTTGAACAAAGCTGTAGTATGGCGATTACACTTTAATCCAGAATAGATTCAGATAGGTAGGGAAGTGCGGTTCCTGGAGCACTCAGTTTCAGCGGAGGGATGTATGCCGTTAGATTCGAATGTACAGCCTATCAAGGATTATTCTGGGCCTACTATTATAAAACAAATGCGCCGGTTTATTGGTATGGTGACTTTCTATAGACCATATCTCTCAGGGATGGCGGTTACGCAGGAACACTTGTCAAAGTAAACTAGTGCCAAGATAACGTTTCTTCGGACGGAGGAGGCTCAAGAAACGTTTATCCTATGCAAGAAAAAATTAATAGACACAACTTTTTTGACTTTTCCAGTAGGTAATATGTCAATTGTTATAGACGCGTCAGATATTGGGATAGGAGCGGTGTTGCAAGCTGACGTACGTCCTGCCAATATATAAGTCGCAAACTCACTAAGTCGGAACAGAACTATATCGTCACAGAAAAGAAATTACTTGCCGTACAATGGGCGCTACGGAAGTTTAGATATTTTTTCATCGGGAGACACGTAGACGTCTTTACCGACCACAGAGCGCAAGTGCATTGGAGATCACTGAGTATTGAGAAGAAACGTGTAAACCGAGCCATTGAAGAGCTGGAAGAATATGATGTATCAATTCACCATAGAGCAGGAATCGAGAATGGGGCAGTCGATGCGCTCAGCAGAATTTCCGCTGTGCGGGTTTCGCCACTTATAAAAGTCTCTGAAGAACAAGGAAAAGATGCTACGTGCCAGGAAATAGTCAATCAATTAAAAACGTTGAGCCTACAGAACGGCCTGTTGGTGCGGAAAGAAGGACAAATAGTGCAATGGTTTGTGCCAGAATCAATAAGAACAGAATTAATGGCCTTTTGGCATGAAATGTTGGGACATCTCGGCGCCGGGTAGCTCATTGAGACATTGCAGGCACAATTGTAGTGACCTGGCATGTCCAAAGAAATTCGTAGCTATTGCCAGCAGTGCACTACATGCCAGCGTTTTTAAACCTCAAAAACGAGAAAAGTCACTCCGATTGCTTTCAAATCCACTGCACGGAACAAGTTTCTGCATATCGACCTGGTAGGTCCACTGCCGGTAGCTCGCGGCGAGGTGTTTTATGTGTTTTCCATGGTCGACAAGTTTACCCGATGGGTCGAGTTTCTACCAATGAAGAAGATCACAACAGAAAAAACTTTAACGTGCTTAGAAGAATTTAATCAGTGGTGCAAAGACCTTGACATAAAGCATTCCAACACAGCCACTTATCACTCGCATACCAACGCGACTGCTGAGTGCGCACATAGGACGATGAAAGGGGTACTGCGATGTTGGTGCCACAAGAGCCCGGAAAGGTGGAGAGAAAAATTAAATTTGGTCGAGCGCGCCATGCGCTTTACAGTCTCAACAGCTACAGGATTCGCTCCAGTGACCATGGTCTATCGAGGGCACATGAGACTGCAAGGTAAACCTGTAATCCACGGATCCCATGAGCGCTGCATCATAACAGAAATTCAGGAGCGACTAAAACTGTTAACTGAATATATTGGCAACACAGCGCCAAGGCTATGCAAGGCAACCAACACGCACTCGCCTAAAGTTCGGCGACTATCTCATGGTCGCAAAGGTCGAGCCAATGGCACTACAGGCGGTCAATGATGAGCCGTATCGCGTGGAGAGGGTGGACGCAGAACACAATACAGTTTTTGTTAGCATGCTCGATGAACCACGAGCTGTCTCACTTGATCGTTTATGCAGAGAGCCAAGGCCGATTCCTGAGGGGACAAAATGTGGCAATAGCTACATTTAAAACAAAGAATGAACAAAGGGTCTTATCTAGGGCCGACATTATTTCAATAGAAATTCCTTGCAGAAATTCTCATATAAGGATGAAGCAGTCAGCCCAATGATAAAAGCAGACTTCGAGCCGAAGTGAACATAAATTAATTAATATTTGTAAATTTGTTTTATTAAATCAATGCTTGTTATGCGAGCAAAATACTAAATATAATTGAGTAAAAATAAAGCATGTGAGGTACATTGCAAAATGGCTTCCAATGGGTTAAAAACCTTGATTCCAGAACTGACTATTCAAATGAACAATTTAACTACTGAATTAGGCATAATTAAGTCTCGTCTGGTCGATACACTGATAATGAACACAGGCCCATCCAATATAGATGGACATAACAATGGTATTACCGGACTATATATTAAGTAGGAAAGTGAAATCATTAGCTTTAAAATACAATATAAGAACCGTTACACTATGCACTATACTCCCTATCCAAAAGCATAAAAGTGAACCCTAAGAAACATCACGAGTGTATGAAATCCCGTTCAATGATTGCAGTCTCAAGTATGTTTGTGCGACCGTCAAGTAAGAAGTGGTGAACATAAAACTGCGTGTAAGTATGAAAATATTGCTAAATCTGATTTTGCTCGTCGTTTCGTGTAGACTGGGCATAGAATCAACTGGGAGGATTGCAAACGCATAGCAATATTTAGTCAAAATATGGTAACGAGATTGATTAGAGAATCTATCGAAATTAACTCTAGAGATAATATTATGAACGAAACAGCTTTTTAAAAAATTGTTAGATCCGATTTGGAATACCACGTTAGCTAATGACAGGAAAAGACAATTGCATCAATTGGAAACTAAAGCTAGCTCCAGTAAAAGATTAAGACATCGGATTATGATTGACTTATTAGTGGGCTTATTGTTCAAGTAATAAATAATCAATTATTAAGAATATAGTATTTCTAAATTTCATCTCTAAATACTCGTATGATTTTAAAACTCTTAGTGATTTGAACCCTAATTTTGTGTATTGCACCTTCAACCTACCTATTGAGGTTATTCTAATAATACAATATTCAGATATAATAATTTGTCTGACGCGTGCAAAGGGTAAATTAATTTCTATTGACTGCAGTTTCATTTAGATGTACGTACATGTGTATCAATTACATTTTAACGTAGTTTTAAAAAAATTATGTATGGACATACATATGTACATGCGTGGCGTGCGCCTATTTAATAGTATGGAAATAACTGTTATTAACTAGTCTATCTTGAGTGCAACCCAAGTGGTTTAAATTGAAATTTAACATGGCATGCTTTTATAACGAGTGATTCTTAATTATTGGTCTCCTCCCACCAGAAAGTGTGAGGGCCATCTCAGTTACGTCATTTTACATTGAGTGTGTAAAACGAATAGTTAACGCATGCAATTGATAAATTATTATTCAGCTATTCTAGTCTCAATTAGTTAGATGAAAATAAAAGATATGAAACTGCACACACATGTGACACGCGAATATCTAATGAAAGGTCAGTCTGAAGTATAAGTATTATGGCTAGAGGAAATAACGCGCTTGCTTCATTAGTTTTGTTTGTTAAATTTGTGAGGTATAGTGCGACTGATGAAGGCTATTGGTAAGTTTAGCCAAAATATCTTGAGAAAAGAAAACTACTGGAACAATGAAAGCTGCTTTAGTCAAAAACCAATCAGGTAATTTCAATTAATCCTGGTTCGCGAAAACAATCTTCTTTCAACCATATGAAAAGCTGCTTCTTTGCTATATTAAAACCGGAGTATGATTCATCGTAAATACAGGTGCAGCAGATTCTGTTCTCAAAGGTGAATCATTGGCAGTGATTTTTATATGTATTCTACTCTCAACAGCTACGTGGGAGCCCATTGCTACATATGGCTGCTGGCATCGCACACTCGACGTAGGTTTACGACGTGAATTTCTTCGCAACTTCATAGTTGTCAAGGTCACACACAACATAATAAGCTTTGATTTCCTGTTCAAATAGCGTTTCATTGTTTAACTGATTAATCAAAAATTCATTGCAGCTTCACCAAATTTAATGAAAGTTTCTGGACACTTGTCTCCGAACTTTTGGAGTTACAGGTCATACAGCCATCCCCAGTTTATCTTTCGACAAAATTATCAACAGTTATTATGGAACACAATTTGTTTTTCGATCTCAGCAAGTCAGAGCAAGTCAAGACTGTACAACCTATCGAACTCAAAAACAGACTACTACACCCAGCTAAACTAAAAACTGTCCAAAAAGAGTTTTCAAGACTTAGAATAAGGAATCTTCTAATCATCAAAATGTTCATTGGCGTCATCATTACACTTGGTCTCTAAATCAAATGGATCTTACGGAGCCTTTGTTAATTATCGCTAGCTCAATTCTGTGACCAAATCCGGTGCATACTTCATTCCCAATATAAATATCTTGCTTGAAAATATCAGCGGTAGCATTTACATTTTATTGATTGACCTCAGACAAGTCAAACATCGCATTCTGCTAGCGCCAGAAGATATTGAAAACTGCAATCATTACTCCTTTCCGCCTTTCTGAATACGTTTACATGTATTTTGGTCTTAATTTTGCCACTCAGACATTTCAGAGGATCATGGACGACATACTCCACGATGATGCCAATTATTGTATGTCGTATCTTGATGACATACTGTCTTTTAGTCCAGATCTAGACTCATGCCAAGCATCTACAAAATGTCCTTTAACACCTGTCAAACCACGGACTCAAGATCAATTGTGACAAATTACAAATTGCAACTACATCCTTGGATTTCCTAGGGCATCGTATTACGCCACAAAGTATTCAACCTTTGCCGTCGAAGGCAAATTCAATCAATAATATCAAGTCACCAAAGACTGTAAGTGAGTTGCAGAAAATTTTGGGAGGCGTTAACTACTAAGGCAATTTTCTTTCCGGCATATCAATACAACTTTATCCGTTGTATAGGCACCTGCGGAATCGAGAAGGACATAGCAGGAAATCCAAACTTTTTTGGTCATCTAAAAACGAGAAATTACTCCGTCTTGCCATTAATTCGTTAGCAAATTCTACAATGCTAACGCATCCGGATTTCCAACGACTATTTCTACTCACAATAGATGCTTCTTGGTTTGCTATTGGGGCCTCTTTGGAAAAAGAGATCGACAGATTTCGGAAGCTTATAAGTTTTTACTCGCGTACTCTCCAACCAGTATAAACCACATACTTCCCTTTCGGTCGAGAGCTCCTCGCCATCCACGACACAGTGCGTTACTTCATCAGCATAATTAGCAGCAGCAGATTTGTTGTTTTTACAGATCATGCACCATTAGTTCTCGTACTTCGAAACGTAACTTCAACTGTCGCATTCTACCCTGTCAAAGTAGAAAGACAGCTGCCACGTCCGAGCGAATAGCAATTCGATATCTTTCATGTCAAGGGCGAACAAAACTTCATTGCAGACGCACTTTCCAGGCCAGACGTTTCGCTACAACTACTGTCGTCGCCATACATAATCAAATCCATGACTCTCAGGGAATATGAACTAACGATATCCTTCCTGCGAACAGAACAGCGCAGTGACACTCACATACAAAGATCAGTAGCTCGTCACCCTACCAGGTTTTTATGCCGATTCTGGGAAGTTTTATCCGTTGTTTACTTTACGAGTACGCAGCAAAACAAGCCAGTTCTGCCGACCAGCATTCAGAGAAATGTTATCGACTCAATTCACTCAATTTTGCACCCAGGAATTAAAGCGACTGTCAGACGTCTTACAGATCGTTTCTAGGGTCACAGGCTCAGGCAGAACGCTAAACGATGGGTATCCGAGTGTGCTCTTTGCCAGAAAAGCAAGAACATACAAAACCCTCGTTTTAAGATGTGAAAATTCCCAAATACTTCACGCCTAGCCATCGTCAAAATCGAGATAGTTCATCTGACAACGATTCAAGGCTTCAGTTCCCTTTTAAATAAGATTGCTATATTTACACCGTGGTCTGCGGCTTTATCTGTAGTCACCATTTCTGCAGACGAAGTAACTAACGGTTTTATCTTGGCAAGGGTAGCACCCTATGGTTTCTTAACGAGATCATTAAAGATAGAGGCATTTGCTTCTCATCGGATCGTTTCAAATCTATCCCGAGGTTTATGAGATGCACCTTACACCAGACAACTGCCTACCAACCCAAATTTAACGGTATGGTATAAGAAATACATAGAGAACTCAAAGAAGCTTTAGCTTACTCCCCATTTAATAGCAACTGGGTCGATGCGTTACCTTTGTTCCTACTTGCTTTGCGTTCCCATACACGTGAATCTATTAAAACGTCTGCGTCACAACTCTTGTATGGCATGGATCTACGCCTGCCTAGTCAGCATCAACGTCTACTACCCGCAATAGATGATTCACAAATCGAAGCTTCTCGACGATGTCTTCATTCCGGTAACATGTCTAAACTGCAGACAAGACGTAGTCAAAGTCCAGTATTTGGTAACCCGCAGCTCCACAGCTGCAAGGAAGTACTCGTTCGAAACAACGCTGTTGTTGTACCACTACAATCAAAATATCGCTGTCATTACCCGATTTTACTCCGACAGCTGAAATATTTCATTACCATGCAATGTGCGACACCTACATCGATAAGCATAGGCAGTTTAAATGCGTTTATCGAACCGCCTAATCCTGGTGACGTACAACCTTCTACGTGCGTCTCAGGCTCTAGCTGTCTACAATCTCAACCTAACAATAGATTGCTTTGCTTAACACATAAATGATGATATTTAACGTTAATTTTTCGTTAACTTTTGCGCACCATCAGTGCCCCATTTCAAGCAATGTGATCTTTATCGATCTACATGATTCATTACCTTTCTTACACTCCCTTGTCTCACGTGGTATAACCAGCTGTTCTTAGCTAACAAATGTGTAGCATTTTGAAAGGTTCTTCGGTATTGTGCTAACTCTGTGACAATGTTCGCGTACATATTTTATCCTTAACGTTTGATTTTGTGTAAGATCTACAACGCATTAACGCATAATTTTACAACCAACATAGCTGTTAAATTTTGTAATCGATGCTATTATGAACAACACTCTCCCACACATTCAGGATGCTGGAGTTTAAGATCTTCCGGGCAAAAAACTAGTCGATCTTGACTATGCGGACGATATCGTACTATTATTTGACAATCGGGACGTTGCTCAGACCACCTTGAATAGATTAACAGACGTTGTTCCGAAAGCTGAAGTAGCTTTCTCGAACAGTCGTCATTTATGAAGAAACGCGAATATTTCACTTTGACTTAAATGTCGGGTTTATAATGCATCTGTACGCACAGTCTTACTATATGCTAGTGAACTTGGCTTCTTAGAGTTGATGATTTTAGGCGCTTATAGGAATTCGATCACCGTGGTTTTGGAGGTATAGGACATGTAGGTTAACAACAACGAATAACTAACGTTGACCATCCGTAGACGTATTTTTGGATCTGACAATAAGAGTTCGTCATTAGTAAAACAATAAGGGCCCCATCAACTTCGCTGGCTCGGTCACGTTTTGCGTATGCCCTCATTTAGATAGCCCAGTAGAGTTCTATTCTCTCATTCAGCAACAAATTGGCGTAAGAAACAACGTGGGTAGATTTTGACATGGCAGAAGCAATTAAAGTCACCTACATCAAAATTGGGTAGTATAGGACCCACTCGTCTGCCAGGATGGGGTCCTCGTGCGCATCATAGTTCTTGGTTAGAAACACATAGCAATATGGCATCGAATCGTGCTCAGTGGCGATCTTGCTGCAGATGTCTAATAGAATCATCTTCGTAACCTTCTTGTCTTAGTAGGGAAAAGTTAGCTTCGAGGTTTGGTTTGTTTATGATGTGATACAGTGAAATCCGCAAGGAAGCTGTATTGCTGATGTTACCTTGTCCGAATGCTAACTTGACCATAATAAAGTTGTGCAGAGGTGTATTTTGCCTCATTTCTGTGTGTTATCCTGATAAATTTACTCATAGTAGCAAGTTATTACTTCTCTCTGCCTCTCTCTCTCCCGCAAATCTCAGTAACAATTTGTCTAAATTCACATATATAATTTTTTCACTCCTTATAGTTATATGGCAGTGAAACATTAGTTCTTTTTGACTTTTGTATGGCTGGACATGATGATGATATATTTTTTTACATTGTATTGTTGCAACTTATGGATCACACTGCCTATTTTGGTATGAACAGCTACTTATATTTAATGTCTTGTGTAGCAGTGCTAAGTAGTCATCGGCTTCATATCATGGTAAAGGCCAATTTCAATGAATATCTCAACTTCATCAGTTGCATAGTGCACACTCTACAAATATGATGACCACAACATCGAGCACACACTTGCGACTTTGGTTGTAGTCGAACTCATTGACGGTGTTCCAGCCTACCAAGGTTTAAAATTAAACCTGGCTAATTCATTGGCAATCCACTTTGTAATTTTCACATTACGGCTCTCAAAACCTCTCACACTATCTTATTTCGTTTCAAGCGGTATAACCAACTACTCCAGCTTACAATTTGTGTAGCAATAACTATTGGTTATTTGGCGTCATATCAATGTTGAAGCAACCAACAAGCATGTACTAGCCCAGAATTACTGGAAACGCTTTGTTAAGCTATGGGCAGAATAATAACCAGTTTCTTAACTGGGTTCGCATTCTGTCCTATATTACCCATCAAGCCTCGTCTAGAGGAATTTTTTTCTTTTCATCTTTTTTTCAGAGAGGAAAGTGGTGTAAAAGCTCAGATTCATTCCCCGACTTATTGCCTAAATGAAATTCAAATTTCATTACGCGGTACCAATTAAAACAAGCAAAATATGCCGCTGACTAATAGCGTGCGACCTTGTGCTTACACGTCTATATTAGCACGGTGAATTTACCATGCAAACACACTTGTCATTTCCGCTCTGCTCGCCACGTGTGATTGCTTTCATTCTCTCTACTTAACCGTTTAACTACGCTGACTTCTGGACTTGCATTTATCACGCTGTGTCAACGAGTTACGAGGATTTCAATCGTGCCAATCGTCTTCTTCCTGCACAACTCGTCATACGCAATCGATTATCTATCAATTTGATTTCTACTTGTGCCAGCTACCACAGTGTTGCCGCAGATCTTCAACAAGACATATCTGAGCCTTCGAACAGCAACCCAGCTCTCTGGTTTCGACAACTCTACTTATCCCGGTGCATCCACACAAATGAACAACAGTCAATCAACAAGAGCAGGCCTCAAATGTCTAGGAGTTCTTCTAGGCACTGCAACACTACTAAACTTTCTCGGCATTTGCCGGAAAACGCAATTCCGGCCCTTATAAGAAAGACCCACTATACCTGTCTCTCATTATCTATAGCTTGTTCACTTTTTTGTAACGTCGCACGGCATTTAATTGCAGCTGTGGCGTTTGCATAGGTAATCGGTTATTAATTAATCGGATTTCTACTTATGCAAACCATATGGGTGTTGCAGCAGATCTTCAACTAGACATGTCTAGACCTATGAACAGCAACTAACACATTCTGCTTTAACAATTTTACTTATTCAGGTGCATCTACTCAAAGAATCACCAGCCAACGAGCAAGAAAACAAAGCACGTGTCTAGAAGGTTTTCTTGGCATTAACAAGCTGAAAACACTCATAAACTCTTAAGGCATTTGCAAGTGAATGCTTTCCTGTGCCTGTTAAGAGCCACCCAGAGTTAGCTCACGTAGTTTCCTTATTGGTCTTCTAAATAACATCGCACTGCAATTCATTATAGTCGGGGCGTTACAAAATAATCAATGAATTGCTAGTGTAAAACGCCCCGGCTTCAAGTAAAATGCCGTACGACGTTACAAACTCGGTTAAGGTGCTCTGAATAGAGATTAGTTACTGATATGGGGGCCCTTAAGATGGCCGGGTAATGCGTTCGCTTTAAGTATTCAGCGTTGAAGATGTCCTAGAGCCTTGGGTGGACTCTGGTTGATTTGTTGCTCCTGTGGTTGAGCTGTGATCGCGTTGTGGATGGTGTCCTGCAGGTCCTGCACTCAATTGGCTCGTCTCTCCGGTATCCCGAAACAAGATGAGTGGGTACTGACAGCCGACAGAGCGCACACGTATTGACAACCGACAGAACGCACACGCGCGAAGCAGGTAGAAGGCAAATGCCACAACTGACTTGCATGGTAAATTACCGTGCTTAAATAGCATGCAATATGTGCTTGCATACTATTGGTTAAACGTCGTTTAACGTGGTTAAACGGCAATTTGCTTTTTTCTCATTGGTGCAACGTAAATAAATTTGAATATAATTTACGCAATATGTCGGCGATTGATTTGTGTCGTTACAACACTTTCCTCTCTGAAAGAAAAAAATATATTCCTCTCTGCGAGGCTAGATAAGAAATGCATGACAGAGTTCGAACCAAGTTAAGCAAAAATATGATGAACCATAAGTACTGGGCTTAAATATGCTTGTTGGTTGCTTCAACAATGATATGATACAAGGTAAATACTAGGAATTGCTGCACAAATTGTTAGCTCTAGTGGACGGTCATAGCACGTGAGGCAAAATAGAGCAGTGTAAGTATTTTGGAGCCGCAGCGTGAAGATTTCGAGGTAAATCGCCTCTGAATTTGCCAGGTTTAAGTTAAAAACCCAAGCAGGTTGGATCGTTGTCAATGTGTTTGTATACGACCAAAGGAGCTAGAGTGCTCGACGTTGTGGTCATGACATTTGTAGAGTGGTCTTTGTGAAATAGATAAAGTTGAGATATGCATTGAAAGTGGCCTGTACCATGATATGAAGCTGATCACTACTTAGTGTTGCTACACGAAAGCGTTAGCTCTAAGTAGCTGGTCATACCAAAATAGGCAGTGTAATGTCATGTGTGAGAAATACATTATAATGTAAAATATATATACATTAAAATCAAAGATAATTGCATAAAATATGTACACGAACATTGCCTCAGAGATGGCATAATACCAAATAACTGTTCACAAATGCTACACAATTGTTAGCTAAGAACAGGTGGTTATGCCACGTGAGACAATTACTAAAAATTAACGTAAAGTTAAAAAAAAAATTTATAGTTAAATGTTAATGTTTCAAAAAATTAATTACGCGTTATACAAAGCAGGTTGAGATTGTGGGCAGACGGAGCCTGAGACGTGTGTAGAAGGTTGAACGCTCTCAGGATCAGGTGGTTCGATAAACGGTTTTAACCTGTCTATGCTTACTGATGTCGGTGTAGCGCCTTGCAAAATGATGAAGTATTTTTGCTGTTTTAGTAAAATCGGGTAAGGACCGCGATACTTGGGTTGTAGTGGTGAAACAGCAGTATTGTTGCGAACGAGTACTCTCTTGCAGCTGTGGAGCTGTGGGTGAACGAAGACTGGACGAGGTGTGTGTCTCGGCTGCTGTTCGGACATGTTACCGAAATGAAGTCGAAGGCGGGTAGCTTCGTCTTGTGGGTCATCTTGTGCCGGTAGTAGACGTGGGAGCTGACTAGGCAGGCGTAGATCCATGCCATACAAGAGTTGTGACGCAGACGTTTTAATGGATTCTCGAGTACGAGAACGCATGGCCAGCAGAACTAAAGGTAGTGCATCGACCCAGTTGCCATTAATGGACGAGGATGCTAAAGCTGCTTTGAGTTCCCTATGCATTCTCTCTACCATGCTATTAGCTTGGGGATGGTAGGCAGTCGTCTGGCGTAAGATGCATCCCATGTACCGCAAGGTGGTTTTGAAACGATCAGATGAGAAGCAAGTGCCTCTGTCCGTGATGACCCCATTGGGAACACCATAATTGGATATCCATTCAGAGATAAACCGTTAGTTACTTCGTCTGCAGAAATGGTGCCAAGAGGTAATGCCGCAGGCCACCGTGTAAATCTATCGATCATAGTTAGAAGGTAGCTGAAACCTGGAACCTTTGTCAGATGAACTATGTCGATGTGGACGATGGCTAGGCGAGAAGTAGACTGAAAATGTTGCAACCTAGAAGGAGTGTGTCGTGTGATCTTGTTTTTTCTGACAAATTGCACACTCTGAGACCCATCGTTTAACATTCTGCCTAAGTCTGTGACCCCAGAAACGATCTGTAAGAAGTCGGACAATCGCTTGGCTTCCTGGGTGAGAAATTGAGTGAATTGAATCGAAAACCTTCCTCTGAAGGCTGGTCGGCAGAACTGGCTTGTTGGGCTGCGTACCCGTAAAGTAAACAATTGGTAAGCCTTTCCACAGACGGCATATGAACTTGGTTGGGTGACGGGCTATTGATCTTTGAATGTGAATGTCACCGCGTTGTTCAGTTCGCAGGAGAGTTGGCGTTAGTGCAGGTTCACTGAGTGCCACGGAGTTGACAGTGAATGGTGACGGCGAAGGTGGTTGTAGAGAGACGTCTGGCCTAGACAGGGCATCTGCAATGAAGTTCTGTTTGCCCCTGACGTGAAAGACGTCAAATTGCCATTCGCTTAGACGAGAAAGCTGTCTTTCCACTCTGGCAGGGTACTTGGCGATAGATGAAGTTGCGTTTTGAAGTGCGCTAACTAGTGGCGCATGATCTGTGAAAACAACAAATCTGCTACTGCCAATGATGCTGATAAAATGGCGCACTGCGTCGTGGATGGCGAGAAGTTCTCGGCCGAAAGTGTCGTACCTCGTTTCTACTGGTTGGAGAGTACGCGAGTAGAAACTGATAGGCTTCCGAACTCCGTCGATCTCTTGTTCCAAAGTGGCTCCAATAGCGAATTCAGAAGCATCTGTCGTGGGTAGAAATGGCTTTTCAAAATCTGGATGCGTTAGCATTGTGGCATTTGCTAACGAGTTGATGGCAAGTCGAAGTAATTTCTCGTCTTCGGATGACCAAGCAATGATGGAATTCTTGCTAAGTCCTTTTCGGTTCCGCAGGTGCCTGCACAAAGGATAAAGATGTTTTGAAAGGCCTGGAAGGAACTTGTGATAATAGTTTAGTACTCCGAGGATTTTCTGCAACTCGCTCAACAGTCCTTGGTGACTTGATATTCTTGATTGAATTCGTCTTTGACGGCAACGGTTGAATACCTTGGGCCGTGATACGATGCCCTAAGAAGTCGACGGACGAAGTTGCAATCTGCGTCTTGTCACAGTTGATCTTGAGTCCGTGGTTGGATAAGCGTGAGAGGACATTTCGTAGATGTTTCGTATGAGATTCTAGATCTGGACTGAATACCATAATGTCATCGAGATATGACATACAATAGGCAGAGTCGTCGCGAAGTATGTTGTCCATGAATCTTTGAAATGTCTGTGTAGCACAATTAAGTCCAAAAGGCATGTAAAGGTATTCGAAAAGGCCAAATGGAGTGATGACAGCAGTTTTCTCGATATCCTCTGGTGCTACCGGGATGTGATGGTAGGCTTGTCTAAGGTCAATTACTGAGAGGAAATTGCTGCCGTTGAGTTTTTCAAGTAATGTGTTGATATTTGGAATAGGATATGCATCATATTTTGTCACTGAATTTAGCTTACGGTAGTCTCCACAGGCTCTGTACGATCCGTTTGATTTGAGACTAAGTGCAGTGGTGACGCCCATGAACTTTTTGATGGTCTGATGATTCCCTCTTCCAAAAGCCTTGAGAATTCTTATTGTGCAGCTTTCAGCTTAGCAGGAGCCAGTGGTCGCTTCTTGAGTGCAATAGGTTGTCCTTCTGTGACGATGTGATGCATCGTGTTGGAGACTCGCAGATCGGATTTGTTAAGATCGAATAGCGATTTGTATTTTCGAAGAGCTGCTGATATCTCTGCTGAATGATGCACTGGGGTTGGCTGAATGACGTGTAACTCCAAACGCTCGGAGGCAAGTGTCCAAAAATGTTGTTCGAGTCTGGTGGAGGGGTCGATGATTTTTTGATTGGCAAGATCAACAATGAGCCGAAATTTTAGAAGGAAATCAAGGCCTATTATATTATGTGAGACCTTTGCAATGATGAAGTTGTGGGAAAATTCACGTCGTAGACCTATGTTGAGTGTGCGGTATTGGCAGCCATAGGTTGGTATGGGCTCGCCTGTAGCTGTTGCGAGAAGAACGCCTAGCGACATCTCGGCCATTGAATCACCTTTGATAACTGAGACTGCTGCACCTGTGTCTACGATGTACTCTTCGCCAGTTTTGAAATCAAGAAGGTGCAGAAGTTCGTTTGGCTGTTTGACCGGGTCATGCAAACAAGTAGGCTGGTGATAGCGACCGGCATTGTCTGTTTGGTTCTCTATGTGAAAATTCGGCGTGGACGAAAAGAGTCGACAGGGATGTCGGATTGTAGTTGGCTTCTTCCCTGTAGCGCCGTTGATGTGCAGAAAGTACGGTCTTCTACTTCCTGCGCCAGACGTTTCCCGATACTGATGCACCCTTGTGCCTGCGGTTTGTTGTCCTTTCCGTCAGCTGTGGAAATTGACACTCATTCGGAAATTCTTTGGAACGACAAAGACAAACTTGGCAAGCATAAAAAAACTTCTGGTGGTTATAACACCAGTTCTTTGGAGCATATTTATTAAATGATTGCGGAGATCTCGATCGCAGCCTACCATTATAATTTGACTTGGAAACGAATTTTGGTCGAGCATTCACATGATTTATCTCCGATTTGGTAATGGCCAATCCTTCTAGAACTTTAGCCATGTTCGCCACTGTCCTCTCTAAAGAGGAGAGTCTATCATCTTGCGGGGGTGAAGAAAGGATGATGGATTCACTTTGGGTTCCAAAACCCTATATTCTAACTCAAATCTCTCAGGTAAGTCATCTATAGAGAGAGTGTTGGGGAGCTGTCTGGCAAAGAGTTTTAATGTTTGGGGAAGATTGTTAATAAAAACAACCTTGGCCTCATGGTCAGAAATGTTGGTTTTATACCAACGTTTCCGTAATTCCCTCAGTATTTTTATGGGGCCAAGATTTGGCATATCTAACTGCGCATATTTGTTTATTATCTGCTCAGTTTCCGTGGGTCCAAGCAAGGATTCTACTTCGTTTTGTTGGCCTAAAATGGGATTAGGTAGCTTCCTAATGGCCTCAAGCTTAGGATAAATCCGTCGCTGCAATTCAGAAGGTAGTTTAGCAAAAACCTTGACAGTTTTTGATGAGTGTCATAATCAGGAAACGGGGAGAAAGCGGAGTCAACGCGCATAAAGAATAGCTCACTATCTCCATCCCAAACAGGAACATCAATATCTAAAATTGGACCTGACATTTTAACAATCTAACGGGATCTTAAAAGCATAAATTTATAAGCAATATGAAAATGTATATATAAATGTATAAATATATATCGAAACGCTTACCTACAAACAGCTTCCACTGTTGCTTGATATTGTCCAGTACAAAAGGAAAAAACGAACAGAGGCCCTGATGGCCTTTGATGACAATGTATTATTATTTCAACACAGAACAGCGTCACTCCTTCCAAAAATTGAAATTGTCCTGTAGGGAAGACGAACAGAGGCCCCGTTGGCCTTTAGTGCCAATGAATTATTATTTTCAACAGCAAGAATAACACACTGCTTCCAAAATTTGAAATTTTCCTTTAGGGAAGACGAACACCACAAATTCACGAATATATACCCAACAGAAAAACAGGATCAGGGTAAAGAAAACGCAAATGTTAGTCGATTTATCCCAAACAAATGAAGAAGAAAGTCAATTTATTTATACCCAAAAAAAAATCAGATAAATAATCAATATCCTGGCGCGGTCGCCAATTTTGTAAACGCCCCGGCTTCAAGTAAATGCCGTACGACGTTACAAACTCGGTTAAGGTGCTCTGAATAGAGATAAGTTACTGATATGGGGGCCCTTAAGAGGGCCGGGTAATGCGTTCTCTTGAAGTCTTCAGCGTTGAAGATGTCCTAGAGCCTTGGGTGGACTCTGGTTGATTTGTTGCTCCCGTGGTTGAGCTGTGATTGCGTTGTGGATGGTGTCCTGCAGGTCCTGCACTCAATTGGCTCGTCTCTCCGGTATCCCGCAACAAGATGAGTATGTATTGACAGCCGACAGAGCGCACACGTATTGACAGCCGACAGAACGCACACGCGTGAAGGAGGTAGAAGTCAAATGCCACAACTGACTTGCATGGTAAATTACCGTGCTTAAATAGCATGCAATATGTGTACTTGTATACTATTGGTTAAACGTGGTTAGACGTGGTTAAACGGCAATTTGCTTTTTTCTCATTGGTGCAACGTGAATAAATTTGAATTTAATTTACGCAATATGTCGGCGATTGATTTGTGTCGTTACAACACTTTCCTCTCTGAAAGAAAAACAAATATTCCTCTCTGCGAGGCTAGATAAGAAATGCATGACAGAGTTCGAACCAAGTTAAGCAAAAATATGATGAACCATAAGTACTGGGCTTAAATATACTTGTTGGTTGCTTCAACAATGATATGATGCCAGGTAACCACTAGGGATTGCTACACAAATTGTTAGCTCTAGTGGACGGTCATAGCACGTGAGGCAAAATAGAGCAGTGTAAGTTTTTGGAGCCGCAGCGTGAAGATTTCGAGGTAAATCGCCTCTGAATTTGCCAGGTTTAAGTTAAAAACCTAAGCAGGTTGGATCGTTGTCAATGTGTTTGTATACGACCAAAGGAGCTAGAGTGCTCGACGTTGTAGTCATGACATTTGTAGAGTGGTCTTTGTGAAATAGATAAAGTTGAGATATGCAGTGAAAGTGGCCTGTGCCATGATATGAAGCTGATAACTACTTAGTGTTGCTACACAAAAGCGTTAGCTCTAAGTAGCTGGTCATACCAAAATAGGCAGTGTAATGTCATGTGAGAGAAATACATTATAATGTAAAATATATATATACATTAAAATCAAAGGTAATTGCATAAAATATGTACACGAACATTGCCTCAGAGATGGCATAATACCAAAGAACTGTTCACAAATGCTACACAATTGTTAGCTGAGAACAGGTGGTTATGCCACGTGAGACAATTACTAAAAATTAACGTAAAGTTTAAAAAAAATTTTTATAGTTAAATGTTAATGTTTAAAAAAAATTAATTACGCGTTATACAAAGCAGGTTGAGATTTTGGGCAGACGGAGCCTGAGACGTGTGTAGAAGGTTGAACGCTCTCAGGATCAGGTGGTTCGATAAACGGTTTTAACCTGTCTATGCTTACTGATGTCGGTGTAGCGCCTTGCATAATGATGAA
Organism: Eudiplozoon nipponicum; assembly: GCA_029291075.1. Taxonomy (NCBI): domain Eukaryota; kingdom Metazoa; phylum Platyhelminthes; class Monogenea; order Mazocraeidea; family Diplozoidae; genus Eudiplozoon; species Eudiplozoon nipponicum. Next base: position 38,992 of record JAQBSW010007032.1, read on the forward strand.
GTATTTTGGCTGTTTTAGTAAAATCGGGTAAGGACCGCGATACTTGGGTGGTAGTGGTGCAACAGCAGTATTGTTGCGAACGAGTACTCTCTTGCAGCTGTGGAGCTGTGGGTGAACGAAGACTGGACGAGGCGTGTGTCTCGGGCTGCTGTTCGGACATGTTACCGAAATGAAGTCGAAGGCGGGAAGCTTCGTTTTGTGGGTCATCTTGTGCCGGTAGTAGACGTGGGAGCTGACTAGGCAGGCGTAGATCCATGCCATACTAGAGTTGTGTTGCAGACGTTTTAATGGGTTCTCGAGTACGAGAACGCATGGCCAGCAGAACTAAAGGTAGTGCATCGACCCAGTTGCCATTTATGGACGAGGATGCTAAAGCTGCTTTGAGTTCCCTATGCATTCTCTCTACCATGCCATTAGCTTGGGATGGTAGGCAGTCGTCTGGCGTAAGATGCATCCCATGTACCGCAAGGTGGTTTTGAAACGATCAGATGAGAAGCAAGTGCCTCTGTCCGTGATGACCTCATTGGGAACACTGTAATTGGATATCCATGCAGAGATAAAACCGTTAGTTACTTCGTCTGCAGAAATGGTGCCAAGAGGTAATGCCGCAGGCCACCGTGTAAATCTATCGATCATAGTTAGAAGGTAGCTGAAACCTTGAACCTTTGTCAGATGAACTATGTCGATGTGGACGATGGCTAGGCGAGAAGTAGACCGAAAATGTTGCAACCTAGAACGAGTGTGTCGTGTGATCTTGTTTTTCTGACAAATTGCACACTCTGAGACCCATCGTTTAACATTCTGCCCAAGTCGGTGACCCCAGAAACGATGTGTAAGAAGTCGGACAGTCGCTTGGCTTCCTGGGTGAGAAATTGAGTGAATTGAATCGAAAACCTTCCTCTGAAGGCTGGTCGGCAGAACTGGCTTGTTGGGCTGCGTACCCGTGAAGTAAACAATTGGTAAGCTTTCCCACAGACGGCATATGAACTTGGTTGGGTGACGGGCTATTGATCTTTGAATGTGAATGTCACCGCGTTGTTCAGATCGCAGGAGAGTTGGCGTTAGTGCAGGTTCACTGAGTGCCACGGAGTTGACAGTGAATGGTGACGGTGAAGGTGGTTGTAGAGGGACGTCTGGCCTAGACAGGGCATCTGCAATGAAGTTCTGTTTGCCCTTGACGTGAAAGACGTCAAATTGCCATTCGCTTAGACGAGAAAGCTGTCTTTCCACTCTGGCAGGGTACTTGGCGATAGATGAAGTTGCGTTTCGAAGTGCGCTAACTAGTGGTGCATGATCTGTGAAAACAACAAATCTGCTACTGCCAATGATGCTGATAAAATGGCGCACTGCGTCGTGGATGGCGAGAAGTTCTCGGCCGAAAGTGTCGTACCTCGTTTCTACTGGTTGGAGAGTACGCGAGTAGAAACTGATAGGCTTCCGAACTCCGTCGATCTCTTGTTCCAAAGTGGCTCCAATAGCGAATTCAGAAGCATCTGTCGTGAGTAGAAATGGCTTTTCAAATCTGGATGCGTTAGCATTGTGGCATTTGCTAACGAGTTGATGGCAAGTCGAAGTAATTCCTCGTCTTCGGATTACCAAGCAATGATGGAATTTTTGCTAAGTCCTTTTCGGTTCCGCAGGTGCCTGCACAAAGGATAAAGTTGTTTTGAAAGGCCTGGAAGGAACTTGCGATAATAGTTTAGTACTCCCAGGATTTTCTGTAAATCGCTCAAAGTCCTTGGTGACTTGATATTCTTGATTGAATTCGTCTTTGACGGCAACGGTTGAATACCTTGGGCTGTGATACGATGCCCTAAGAAGTCGACGGATGAAGTTGCAATCTGCGTCTTGTCACAGTTGATCTTGAGTCCGTGGTTTGATAAGCGCGAGAGGACATTTCGTAGATGTTTCGCATGAGATTCTAGATCTGGACTGAATACCATAATGTCATCGAGATATGACATACAATAAGCAGAGTCATCGCGAAGTATGTTGTCCATGAATCTTTGAAATGTCTGTGTAGCACACTTAAGTCCAAAAGGCATTTAAAGATATTCGAAAAGGCCAAATAGAGTGATGACTGCAGTTTTCTCGATATCCTCTGGTGCTACCGGTATGTGATGGTACGCTTGTCTGAGGTCAATCACTGAGAAGAAATTGCTGCCGTTGAGTTTTTCAAGTAAAGTATTGATATTTGGAATAGGATATGCATCAGATTTTGTCACTTAATTTAGCTTACGGTAGTCTCCACAGGCTCTGTACGATCCGTTTGATTTTGAGACTAAGTGCAGTGGTGACGCCTATGAACTTTTTGATGGTCTGATAATTCCCTCTTACAAAAGCATTGAGAATTCTTCTTGGGCGGCTTTCAGCTTAGCAGGAGCCAGTGGTCGCTTCTTGAGTGCAATAGGTTGTCCTTCTGTGACGATGTGATACATCGTGTTGGAGACTCGCAGATCGGATTTGTTAAGATCGAAAAGCGATTTGTATTTTCAAAGAGCTGCTGATATCTCTGCTGAATGATGCACTGGGGTTGGTTGAATGACCTGTAACTCCAAACGCTCGGAGGCAAGTGTCCAAAAGCTTTGTTCAAGTGCGGTGGAGGGGTCGATGATCTTTTGATTGGCAAGATCAAGAATGAGCCGAAATTTTAGAAGGAAATCAAGGCCTATTATATTATGTGAGACCTTGGCAATGATGAAGTTATGGGAAAATTCACGTCGTAGACCTATGTTGAGTGTGCGGTATTGGCAGCCATAAGTTGGTATGGGCTCGCCTGTAGCTGTTGCGAGAAGAACGCCTAGCGACATCTCAGCCATTGAATCACCTTTGAGAACGGAGACTGCCGCACCTGTGTCTACGATGTACTATTCGCCAGTTTTGAAATCCAGAAGGTGCAGAAGTTCGTTTGGCTGTTTGGCCGGGTCATGCAAACAAGTAGGCTGGTGATTGCGACCGGTATTGTCTGTTTGGTTCTCTATGTGAAAAATTCGGCGTGGACGAAAAGAGTCGACAGGGATGTCGGATTGTAGTTGGCTTCTTCCATGTAGCGCCGTTGATGCCGTTGATGTGCAGAAAGTACGGTCTTCTACTTCCTGCGCCAGACGTTTCTCGATGCTGATGCACCCTTGTGCCTGCGGTCTGTTGTCCTCTCCGTCAGCTGTGGAAATTGACACTCATTCGGAAATTCTTCGGAACGACAAAGACAAACTTGGCAAGAATAAAAAAACTTCTGGTGGTTATAACACCAGTTCTTTGGAGCATATTTATTAAATGATTGCGGAGATCTCGATCGCCGCCTATCATTATAATTTGACTTGGAAACGAATTTTGGTCGAGCATTCACATGATTTATCTCGGATTTGGTAATGGCCAATCCTTCTAGAACTTTGGCCATGTTCGCCACTGTTCTCTCTAAGGAGGAGATTCTATCATCCTGCGGGGGTGAAGAAAAGGATGATGGATTCACTTTTGGTTCCAAAACCCTATATTCTAACTCACATCTCTCAGATAAGTCATCTATAGAGAGAGTGTTGGGGAGCTGTCTGGCAAAGAGTTTTAATGTTTGGGGAAGATTGTTAATAAAAACAACCTTGGCCTCATGGTCAGAAATGTTGGTTTTATACCAGCGTTTCCGTAATTCCCTCAGTATTTCTATGGGGCCAAGATTTGGCATATCTAACTGCGCATATTTGTTTATTATCTGCTCAGTTTCCGTGGGTCCAAGCAAGGATTCTACCTCGTTTTGTAGGCCCAAAATGGGATTAGGTAGCTTCTCAATGGCCTCAAGCTTAGGAGAAATCCGTCGCTGCAATTCAGAAGGTAGTTTAGCAAAAACCTTTGACAGTTTTTGATGACTGCCATAATCAGGAAACGGGGAGAAAGCGGAGTCTACGCGCATAAAAAATAACTCACTATCTCCATCCCAAACAGGAACATCAATATCTAAAATTGGACCTGACATTTTAACAATCTTACGGGATCTTAAAAGCATAAATTTATAAGCAATATAAATGTATAAATATATAACGAAACGCTTACCCACAAACAGCTTCCACTGTTGCTTGATATTGTCCAGTACAAAAGGAAAAAACGAACAGAGGCCCCGATGGCCTTTGATGACAATGTATTATTATTTCAACACAGAACAGCGTCACTCCTTCCAAAAATTGAAATTGTCCCGTAGGGAAGACGAACAAGGGCCCGTTGGCTCTTAAGTGCCAATGAATTATTATTTTCAACAGCAAGAATAACACACTGCTTCCAAAATTTGAAATTTTCCTTTAGGGAAGAAGAACACCACAAATTCACGAATATATACCCAACAAAATTTTAGAAAAGCCAGGATCAGGGTGTAAAGAAAACGCGAATGTTAGTCGATTTATCCCAAATGAATGAAAAAGGAAGTCAATTTTATTTATACCAAAAAAATCAGAACAATAATCAATATCCTGGCGCGGTCGCCAATTTTGTAAACGCCCCGGCTTCAAGTAAATGCCGTACGACGTTACAAACTCGGTTAAGGTGCTCTGAATAGAGATTAGTTACTGATATGGGGGCCCTTAAGAGGGCCGGGTAATGCGTTCGCTTTAAGTCTTCAGCGTTGAAGATGTCCTAGAGCCTTGGGTGGACTCTGGTTGATTTGTTGTTCCCGTGGTTGAGCTGTGATCGTGTTGTGGATGGTGTCCTGCAGGTCCTGCACTCAATTGGCTCGTCTCTCCGGTATCCCGCAACAAGATGAGTGGGTACTGACAGCCGACAGAGCGCACACGTATTGACAACCGACAGAACGCACACGCGTGAAGCAGGTAGAAGGCAAATGCCACAACTGACTTGCATGGTAAATTACCGTGCTTAAATAGCATGCAATATGTGTACTTGCATACTATTGGTTAAACGTGGTTAAACGTGGTTAAACGGCAATTTTGCTTTTTTTCTCATTGGTGCAACGTAAATA